>QTSX02003065.1:0-134712 GCA_014839935.2 Entomophthora muscae | reverse complement strand
CAAGAAATACAGAAGCTTTATCAAATGGAAATCAAGAGAAAGCACAAGTTACAAGAAGAATTAGAAAAATTGAGCCTAAGAAAATTAATGAAGATCATCCAACGCTCATGAAGTTTGCCGATATGGCGCCTGTGGCTGAGGGGGCCACAGGGGGAAACAATCAGTAAGTTTTTTATGTTTAACTTATATTTATTTTAGTCATCACCAGGGATAGGGATGAGGTTGCAGAAGTGGCAGCTTTTACGCCGAGTTGGTTTTACGGGGGTTACCAGTCACTGGTGGCCCCTGTAAAACAAATAAATAAAAACCAAATAAATAAAATAATTTGACAGAATATGAATATGTTTTTTAATAGTGAAGCTCAAATCAGGGAATATCAACCACCCGTGGGGTGCTCGCCATGGATAAGAGAAGCCTATGAATTAGGATCAACAATCAAAATAAAAGAAATGAATGAAATTCGCGGGGATTTGAAACTGAACTTCGATGAATACATATATGAAAGCGTTCAAAGGTTCCCATTCTCAAATATCAACAAATATGAAAAAAGTTTAATAAAGACCAATTTTCAAATAGGAAATGAATATCTGAAATCAGCAATTTTTAATGAAATTTTTAAGGCTCTATCAAATAAAGTCGGGGATGCAGTCCTCGTGAATAGTTTTAAACCTTTAATGATATTGTTCACTGAGGCCTGGGGGGCAGATTCAAGTTGGGCGCCCCCCGGTACCCTCTTCAAGTTCAACCAAACATCCTATATAAATAGGTTAATACAAACATTCAAAAAATTATGCATGTTCTCAGAGAAATATACCTCGCAAAGGATCCACGTTGCGGTGTACCTGGGAATCCTGCTCCATTGCATACTGAAAGCCAATGTGAAAAAATTAGAAGATGTACCTATACAGATTGACATATGCCGCGTAGCCCTCAACAGACAGAAAACACCACAGAGATACAGGACAGTTGAGCATGTCCTCTATGATTCATTTGCATTGGCAACACTATACGGGTACTATGTGCCCCCTGAAAAAAACCTGCTAATTGATTCCCTCACCCGTCTGCCTTTTATAAGACGTTCAGCCACCACCGGGGTGCTGAGCGCCACTCCCCTAGCAATTGGCGCCAGAGTCATCCACCACATACAGAAGAGTATGTGGTCCCAATTAGATACATTAGCTGAAAATTTAATTTTGGGGTATAATTTCCCGGAATAAACACATTCCCCTTGCAACTCGCATTCCCCCAATAAATAATTTTCCCTTGCAAAAAAAACTTTTTTATTTTTTATTTTTAATTTATTTTATTTTAAATATTAAAATTTAAATATTAATATTTTAATACTAAATACTTCACTATTTTAAAATTTTACTTGTAAAATTTTAATAGTAAAATATTTAATATTATAATATTTAATATAAAAATATTTAATATTAAAATATTTTCTGTTAAAATAATTTAATATTAAAATATTTAATATTAAACATTTAATATTAATATTATATATTTTAATAAAAAATATTTTACTATTAAAAATATTTAATATTTTAATATGGAATATTTTAATATTGAATAAATCATGATTAAATAAAAATTGGTGTATTTTGAATATTTAACCTTTACTATTAAACTTTTAAGATTTTTAATTATATTTTTATTTTAAATTTTTATTTTTTATTTTACTTTTTAGTAGGTAAATTATAGTATTAATATATCTAAATATATTACAAGATAATAGTTAAAGTTGCAACCACATCAAATATTTAAAAATAAGTTAAAAATGTTTTTATTTATTATTTATTATCTTGTCAAGTATGGGTACATTTATCACAAAGATAAACATGGAGAATTGAATTTATCCGCATCATGTGGCCCGCTCCACTGTTGTTCTAAACAAATGATTGTTTACAACTCAAATTACCTTTCCCTTGTAATATGATTTGATAAACATATTTAATATACTTGAACTGCGTCCTAAGTACAAATTATTAAGGAATACATAAAAATCATTGGTTGCCGTGTTGTGTAGCTACAGTGGCACTGAAATACCAAGGAGCAGATGATGACACACAAGGTCCAATTTGTGGCTTAGAAAAGTCAAAGTACCAAAATGATTCACAATTATTTAAATAAAATATTTTTTCTATCTTTTATTATTTATTTATTTATTTATTTATTTATTTGTTACCGCAAAAGCCAATAATATTCAGTTCATCATATAAAAATAAATCCCTCTTATCTAGTATAATTAATTTTACTTACCTTTTCTAGTATTCTTAAATGTCTATAATACAATAAAACGTCCCATTATTATATATAAACAATAATTTGAGTCCTAATAAAAACAAAATAAATAAAAATAAAAATAAATAAAACCAGGGCGCTCATTTATCTGATTGGCTCGGAGGCCAGGGCTTTGGGGAGGAAGGATTCTGAGTGCTTGTAAAATGCCGCAACCACATCAGGTGGCATCACAAATTGGCTGACCTCAAGAATATTGAATAGGTCCTCGGTGTCCTGTGAAAGGCCTTGTTTCACCTTATTCTTGATCCAACCAAACACCTCCTCAATTGGATTCAGGAATGGGGAATACAGCGGGAGGAAGAGAAGTCTCATTGGACAATCAGCAAGGCAGTGGCTGGAGGAGTGGCTATTCTTGTCAATAGGGGGAACTTGGACACAGCCAGATCCACTTTGTGGAGCCCAACATTATCAAGCACAACAACGTTGGTTGTGCCGCTGTAATTTATCTGAAGGTACTCCTTGACAACTTGGAGAAAATCAAGAAAAGTCCCACTGTTATGGGAACCCTTGATCATTTGGTATTAGTCCAACCCGTGAGGACCAAGAAGCGCAACCATGGAATAGGTCTGGGAACAGACAGCTGCACAATGGGCTACGCCGTCCTTGGACCCCTTCTCAACCCACCCATGCCTAGACCTGAGTGAGGAGGAAAACAACAATTTGTTGATGTAGAAGAACTGTACGTTGCCAGTCTCCTTTAGTGCCAGATATGTCTCAGCATAAATGTGTCAATCCTCGATGGTCTTTTCACTGTTTCTGTTATACGGAGAAACTCCGAGCACCTTCCAAGAGAAGCCCAAATCAACCATTGTTTTGTAAACAAGGGTTTTAGAAACAGAAAGCCTGAACTCTGTGGCAAGCATTGATTGGACAGCAAGCGTGTCCAGGTGGCAATCCCTGGCTACCCACTGCTTGATTGTGTTGATGTGCACAGGCTGCAAGAGTTTTGGCTACCGCTTAGCCTTGGTAGATTTGGCAATTCACCCGGTGTTGCCATACTTGGTGTTGATGTCGGCAATGTACCTGGCCGTGA
This sequence comes from Entomophthora muscae, assembly GCA_014839935.2. NCBI lineage: Eukaryota > Fungi > Entomophthoromycota > Entomophthoromycetes > Entomophthorales > Entomophthoraceae > Entomophthora > Entomophthora muscae. The sequence continues at coordinate 131,375 of QTSX02003065.1, read as the reverse complement.
CACCAAATTGGGACACAATATCCCAAACTGCCATTCCCCCGTTTAAGCAGTTGAGGAGAGCTTCACGCTCACTATCTGTCAACTAACGCCGGCCCTTGGCAAGTACCACGGCATCCTGGCTACCAGGCTCAGCACAGGGGATGGGGACCTTTGTGTAGAAGGTGGGATCACGCTTGGTTGCGCTGGCGCCGTCAATGGTGGCATACAATACAGGCACAGATGGCTCTTCAGTGGTGGCCAATGGCTCATAGGAGGTGTCAAAGACGCAGGTGCAGGAAGTAGCAACTCTTGGGTCAAGAGTGTGGGGCCAGGTGACAACTGGATAAACGGTGGAAGTTTAAGTAACCTCAGTGTTCACAGTGACCCTGGTGTAGGAGACTTTAGTAGCAGGCCTTGAGAGTGGCTTCTGCCTGGGATTCAAGCTGGTTGATCAGGCCTGGGACGCGGGAGGTGGTTGGCTGGCAATGACACCTTGGGAGACCTGTGTATTGGCATGACTCCCTTCAAGTTGGGTTCTGGGTCTGTTCTTGGACCCTCTGGGACGCCCTTGTGGACAGGCTGCCCCGCAGGCTGGTGCAGGAGCGGGTTGAGAATGCAATTGACGGTCCATAAAAATAAAATAAAAATATATTTTAGATTAAATATGTATTTATTTGGAGTTATTGGTTTAGTTGTGGGAAGTTGTTTTCTCTTGAGTTAGCCTTGAATAGTAACAGAGATTTTATATCCGTGATTTGAAGTGAATAATATTGTATACTTTCCAGTTTTGGATGATTTTAAAGTTTAGTCACTTTTTATGTCTAAACATGGTTATTGAGATTGAATTTTTAGTTTGATGTCAGTTGTGGTGGAGCTTCTTGATTTGGTTTAATGTTTCCTAGTGTGCTTACTGTGCATTCAATTTAATTTCCAGTTCCCGCAATTAATATTTGAGTTTACTAGTGGCATTCAAAAGTGATTTGAAATTTGGTTCTTGGATTTGACAATCCTGCAATTTCAAAAAACACAGTAAACTTAATGAAAATGGTTGATGGATTTGAACGCTTCAAATCTGATTCCAGTTAATTCATTTTGTCCACAGGAAATATGCAGCTCAACTTGAACTTTGCAAAGTGTCTATGAGTTCCCGCATTTTCAAATATTCAAATAAATACTCACAAAAATCAATTTAATTAAAAAAATGCCATACCGCAAAAGTGATTTGAAATTTGGACCAAGGATTTGACAATCCCGCATTTTTACGTTCAGGTTCTGAATTTACAGTAGCAGTCTGGAACGGTGAAATTGTTGAGGAGAGTGTAATCAATGCACGCCAAAGTGAGCCATCTGATTTCTTAGCAAAAACCACTGGGGAGCTCACCGAGGAAGCCTTCTTGACTATCCATCCTTTAGCCAGCATATCATCCAACCACGCACCCAAAGCTTTGTCCTCCAGTTCACTGAGGGGGTACATTGGGGCACCAATCTTCACAAGGTCAACTGTTGTCTTAAAGGTCAAATTGTGGCGAGAGTGCGGAGGGAGAGCGCAGGAAAGGTTAGCGTCAAAGGCATCCTTGAAAGGAGCCAGGATGGCCGGCAGGGCAAAGGGCTTGGGAGGGGAGACTGGAGTTACCGCAAGAGATAAGCATGACTCAGGCAGTTCCCACCCCAAGGGAAGGAGGGGGAATGACCCTGGACACCCGTCCAACAAGAAGTGAAGCTCATTGGTGAAACAGTCAATCTGTACCAAGTGGCGCCGCCACCACCCCACGCCCACAATTACAGGATACAGGAGGTCCTCCACAGCGGAGAATTTACTCACAAACACGTGGGAGCCTGTACAGTAACTAAGTGGGTTGGTGAGGGGGTAACTGAGAACTGGTACCTGGCTAGCAGCAATCAGGCTCTGGGGAGGGAGCAGGGACAAACCCAAGGACTGAGCCAGTGCCAGATCTATAAAGTTGCCTGCAGCACCTGCATCTACCAAAACCGTAGCCTTAGCCTGGCGGTATTTGGTATAAAAGGTTACAGTAAAAAGGAAATAGGAAAGATCTTTTTTATTCTGCAGGGTCAAAATGGAGGCGGCAGGGTCACAGGAAGAAACCTCAGGAATGGCAGCTGAAGCCGCAAAGACAGGGAGGGGACCTGTGGAAGTGGGCCAGTTAGGGACCTGGCAAGGGCGGCACATCACATTGATGGCAGGCGTCTTGTGAGGCTTAGCCGCGGGGGCTTGGCCTGGGCGGGCTTAGAAGCTGGGAGGTGGGCCAGTACACCAGACTTGGGCTGGTAAGCTGGCTTAGCGCCAAGCTTGCGGGCCAACGCAAATGCCTTCTTGAGGGAGGTGGGGGCCGGATCCCATGCACTCTTGTCAGCTGAAGCAGCGTCCAAGGAATTGCAGAACATGGCCACTGCCATCTTGGTAGGGAGATCCAGGGAGGCAGCCTTCACTGCAAAACACTCAACATGGGCGGCAAGGTTGGGAGCAAGCCCCTTGGAACAAAGAGTCTCAAATATAACTGAGGCCTTGGAACCCAGGGCAGCCACGGCTGAGGAGATCAGTGTGAGGAGGGAGGAGGTATCCCCAAGTTCCTGGCTTTGACAGAGGAGAGTGCGCACCCAGAGGCGGGCGTCACCATCAAGTGCATCCAAGAGGGCCACTGATCTTTGCGCGTCAGAGATGAGGGTGTCTGCGGAGGCTGAGTCTGCAGAGAGGCGGAGCTACAGCTCCCCAAGAGCGTCAAGAATCTTCTCACAAACAGCCACAGAGGGGGGAGTACAGGGTGACACCAGGGTAATATTTACCACAGATGCAGCCAAGGAAGCTGTGGAGGGAGAGACAGACTTCTCAGTGAGACAAGACTTGAAGGAGGACAGAAGTGACCACACGGCCCACATCAAGAGGAATCCAGCAAGGAGGGATCCCAAGCTGGCTCAGATGAGGGCGAGAAGTAAGCTTCACACCCAATAGCAAAAGGCTTCAAAGGCAGAAGAAATGGGCTTGTCTATTATGTGAGAGAGGGGGCTAAACTAACTAAGTTTGGCTCCCATCCCGGTGAAACAAACCACCAGGATGCCATCCAGTGAAGAACTGGGATGGCCGCTTGGAGGGGGGACCACAGGGAGGACACCGGGGACAACTGAGGGAAGTAGGTGTTCAAGCCCATCAATATCAGGCCAGCGAGCAACCAAGGGGTGCAGGTGGGAGCAGGAGAGGACACCTTGGAGGAACCAAGAGGTACTGAGGGACTCAGAACCACGCTGGGGATGGGGTGCATTGGAGGCACGGCTTCTTCTGAAACAAGTGAAGTAGGATCCACCACATCCAAATCCAAGTCATCACATGTCAAGCTCTTGACCACAGCCTCCCCTGAAAAGAGAAGGCCGCTGGGGAGGTCCCAAAGGCTAGAAGGGTCTCTACCTACAAGCCTGGCAGACAAAGAGATTTCCCCCCACAAATTGGGGGAGGTGGACCACAAAAGTAGCAAGAATGGAGCCAGGGAGAAACCCACAAACTTAAGTGCTGGGAGTATCATATGAATATTCCTCACAAAATTTGAAGTTGGTTGGTATAATTTTCTGACAAAAATCAGGTAAAAAGGTGCTGGTAGGGTAGGCTTAACAGAATTCTGCCAACTGCAGCAGAACGGGTCCAAACAGCTTTGTGATGGTCTTGGAAGCCTTGGCGAGAACGGCAAGCGAGAACGGGTTTGAAAACAATGATTTTAAAAAAATTCAAAATAATAATAGAATTTATAAAGAAAATCAATTCAAATTTCAGAGTTCAAACTCTGTTTTTGAAAGCAAAAGCATAGGAGACAACAACTAGGAAAAACAACCCTAGTATAGCAGGCTAGAAGAGAAGGCAGGTTTGAAACCGGCTAGAGCAAGGTAAGCTTAGGACCAAAACTAACACTTTAATCACTAGGCTGCTAGAACACAAACTGAGCTCCTGACAGCTATAAAAATTAAAATTAAGTTGCAAGGACCAAACTTTAATATATTTGGAAAATAGACAAGCAGGGGATTGGAAGTCCCCTTGCTTGCATAAAAGGAATGGGCTGCAAGTAAGATGAGTCACATGACAGTGGACTCTGAATCCAATTGGCTGGAGGAAAAACTTTACTAGGCAGGGGCAGGGAGACTGGAGGGTTTCATTCCAATTTCTGCGGTCAGGTCTGATTGGCTGGAAGAGGCACTGGTCATTTGGAATTCACTTGGGTTGTTTAGTGTCAATGTGGCGACCTCTGATTGGCTAGCTCTAATGGTTTTTAGAAGTGGGCAATACCAAGCTAATAAGTAGTCTAAATTAACCAGTGTTTCTTCCCAGGAGGGGAGCAACCAAAGGCAAAGGTTCCGCAGGGTAGGCTAACACAAACCTCTCATCTACCGTGTGAGCTAAATCATTTAAAGAATGGAGGGGTTTGGCAGGCGTTTTTGAGCCTTTCTTGGTACAACAAGGGAAGATTGCGCAATCCAAAGCCAGAGGTGGCAGTGAATTTACAATCCCTATTGATCACATTCTATTCATCTGCATCCAGTAGCTTCACTGCCTTTAATATGGCATATGTCAGGAATCCGGTCTTGGGTGGCCAGCCCGTCATTTTCAGGGGTGAATCAGGCTGGGTTTTTTGCAGGTAAAGCCCACCACAAGAGAGGAGATAACTTAAAAAGGTAGGAGAAGGACTTTCCCACCCAGGACCATGGGCCAGCAGCCAGGATTATAGTGTCAATCACCCCTGTGAGGGTGATGTAAACAATCCCAAACAGCTTGTCAGTATGGTTGGTTGGAAGGCTGGGTGAGGAAGCAGGTATAGGTTTTGGGGTCACAAGCGGTTCCATGGGCAGGCTGTAAGCAGGGAGATAGTTGAACTTCCATCTGAACAACTTGGGTGTTGGAAATATTCACGGGCCTTGTCAGTTGTATCTAATTGCATATTGTATGCGGGCCAAGGGATTGAGTTCAAGTATCTTCTCCAGGGTGTATTCCTTGTATTCAGACTTCAGATGGTAGTTGGTAAAATGGATGGGTCCAAAGGGTACACCAGTAGGACAGAAAACAGCAGGCGGTGGGGCAGGCGGGCAAGGAAATATCAAACTAAATTGGTAGACAGCAAATACAAAGTAAGGAAATAGCTGTGTGAACCAAATTAACATAACCTTTATTCAAAAATTTCAATAAGTTTGGAGTGCAGGGTCCTTTGGTCTATATAGTACCCCACCTCCAAACTTAACATTTTTCATGGGGAGTTCATCAGGGCATTGGGAAGGGCAGGGCCAGGGGAACTGGGTGCTTGGGTCCAAAGGCAGCAAAATGGCACTTGGCCCGGGAGTTTGTTCATTGGTCAAGAATCTTAATTTGGCTACCTGATTATCTTACCTTAGTGTTGTGGTCATGGGACCAGGCCGTGGGCCCATGCCCCATTCCTGGGTTGGCTCTTGATTGGTCACTGGTATAGTCTTCAAGTTCATGAAGCTAATAGTTGCCAAATCAGTACCTCCATTAGGAGTTGTGATTAGTCTTCCATTTGGTGCAATAATTTCTTTGGTTTGGCTCATTTTACTGCATGGGTCAACATTCTTGGTATCATCTTGGGGGGCTTGATTCCAGAAAAACGCAGGTGGGCCGTCCTGCGGTCTACAGGTCTGGCAGCCTGTGGAGATTCAGGGTTTGAATCCCACTCTTGGGCCTTTGTTTCCAGGGGGATAGAATTGTCAATCCTGACAGCATCCTTCTTCAGAAAGCATAGATCAGAGTACCTTTTAACCATCTGCTTGGTGATCCCTGAGATATCTGAGGTATACTTCTTACAGAGATATTTGAATGTCTTCAACTTCCTAAGGCAGGCTTAGAAAAAACAGAAGTAGCATCCTTGAGTTGCACAGCCAAAGACTTCCATGAATTCTATAGACTGGGCAGCCTCAAAGTCAAGCAGGACTATCTTTGGATTCTTGAGCCTGGTTGAGCCAATAGGGTCCTTGGGTGGCCCTCTTGCTGAAGTAGGCTTTGTTTTTTGCTTCTCCAGGACTATCTTCTGGATTTTCTTCTTGATGATCTTCAGAGCGCACACATAGCTCTCCTGCTTGGTACAATCATGAGGCAGTAGATGAGAGGCACCACTCTCTCCTCCACTTCTGCATGTATGATCCATAACTGGTTAGATATCTTGGGGCAGCTGGCAAAGGTGGCATCAAATAGTCAAATTTCCTGATCTGTAAGCACTTTAAGATGACTCTTGGATGCATATATGATCATCCTCTCCTCAATATCCTTAGGATCTTTATGCAGCATGAATAGAGACTCATCATTGGCATACTTGACTTGGTCATCAATGTCTAAGACTTTTGCTGTTTCTGGATTGTTGACTGGGATTGAATCATCTCTTCTTTTGCTAGTTATGAACCTGATGAGTTGATGGTAGGTATGTACCATGGATTGTTGAGGATCATTTAGATTTGATAGGGCATGTGTGGCTATATTGGAGGAGGACATATTTTATTTCAGGGGGAGGTTGGTGACCAGGTACCACTCTATTAGGCTCTTTAACAAATCTTTTGAAGAAGAATGCTAATGGTCTTCAGGTGGAGTTTTCAGGGATTCAAACCTGTTAATGACAACCATTGAAGGACATCATTTATGCTCACATTTGAATTGCTTTAAGGCACCTGATCTGAATATGTTATTACTATAGAAGTAATAGCTCTTGTATAAAACAGCTGGCCTCTCCTGGGAAGTCAGCATGAAGAAGAATGTGGAAAGCTCATCAGGCATGGTGAAATTTTCATCCTTGTCACAGAAGTTCTTGATTCTCTCTGGCTCAAAGCCAGGGACATCTTTCTTAGCCTGCATTTTGATTGATTCTTTCTTTATTGAAGTTGAAGTTAGTGTGTGGCTTTAGGTGGCCTTGGGGGTCTCTTTTTCTTATTTTGATTATCCTCTGTATTTTAACATCTTCTTTTTTATCCTTGTGGTTTTCATTTTAAGTTTCTCAATTAGTCTTCTTGAAACTGTCCCACTTCTTCTTATCTTCATTTGACTTTTGGCTTTTAATAGGTGTGACATCACTTCACTTTTATAGAAAGACCTTTCTGTGGAGCTGCTGATGGGTTTATCTGATTGCCATCTTTCAGAAGAATGTGTGACATCTGGACTGTGGGTGGTAGATTCCTTTGATTTTTTACTGACTTAGACTACTTCTTGTGAATAATGTTTAAATAAATTTATTACTAGCTAATACATAATTTTTTTAAAAAATCAAATTGAAAAGGGTTATTTTTATTTTCTTTTTCAGTTGCTTTATTCTTAATGTTAAAATCTACATGGTATTTTTTTAAATGTAAGGATAATTGAAAACATTTCAGATTAAAACCAACTAACTTAGTCATAAGCAAAATTTGAAAATTTGGGCTTAAATTGATTAACAGTATATTTGATACCCTTATAAGTTTTTTGGCTGGGAAATTCTGTTTAAATCTGAAAAAAATTTGCTTATCCTCCCAGCCTATAGAACTACTTTATTGTTTCTTGTTAGCCTTAAAATTAGGAGTCTTTAAGAAGAATTTACATGATGCTTTTTAGATAATATTGCAGTCTTTTAAAGTATTTTTTGGCGTGGGTTTAAGAGGTCTTTATAATGGGTTTAAGTCTTATATATGGTACAGTAGTTTTCAAAGTTATGGTACTAAGTAAAAATATCTCAGATTTAAACAAAATGGACTCAGATTTAAGAAAACTACAACTATCAGTGTAGAATATACACTCTGTTACAGGGATATTTGGCGTTGATGAAGAGCAACTTTTGGGAAAGCTTCAGATATGGAACTAAGAAGAAGAGAAGTATATTTTATTAGTTAATACTTTAGACTTATATAGCTTATGCTGTGGTGGAAATTTAAGTCAGATCAAAGATAAGGGTGGTCATGTGCAGAATGGGTTTGAGTTGCTGGATACCTGGACAAGTCATGTGATATTGGTTTGTTGTCATTTCTGGCATGTTGAACTGTATATTGAATTGGCACTAAACTGAGCCATGAGTGGATGTTAACTGTGTTAGAAAAAACCATAATATCAGTAAATCCAGCTTCTCAATAGCATCAATAGACAAAATAGCTCAACACAACAAAGTACTCATATTACAAACAAAAATGATCAAAATACAATACAAAATACATGGATTCACAAACAAAATGGGTTAAGTTGACCTTTATTGTACATATTTTTACTATTTAAACTGGTGACAAAATACACTCATGTGTAGTGAGTCAAAAATCAAACCAAAAACAAAACACAATAGCAACTCAGTATGTAAACAAAACCACTTAGTTGTTGTGTGAAATGGATTGTAAACAAGAATGATACTGTAGATTTAGAACCTGTTAGGGAAAATGCGGGATTGTCAAATACTTTTGTGTAAACTCACCAACTTACTGGAATATTTTTCATCATTTTATATCAAAAAAGTAAGTTGTTCCGGGATGAAAACTACTCCATTAAGTTGGTGGGTTCATGAAAAAGAATTTGACAAGCCCACATTGTCCTCAACAGGTTCTAAATCTACAGTACCAAGGTATCTAAAATAAGACATAGGATCTGAAACATAAATTTTAAAAATATTGTGCTGGGTGTTTAAATATGGCATAAAATCTTGGAAAATAAATGTAATTTTTTTAGGTGATTCTAAAACAGGCTTTGTAAAACTAAAAACTACTAATTAAGAAATAAATAAAAATCTATAATCAGGTAGTTGGTTGGGGTAAATTCTAATTAAATAACTATATTCAGATAAAAAGTAAAATTAAAAACCAGGATTGTAACTTAATTTATTTTTATTTAGTATTTTATTAAATTTTAAATGGAACAAAAACAGCAACAGAGTAGCAATGCAGCCGCTGTGCGCTGCAGTCGCGGTTGCCCCGTGGGTCAAAAAATAGAGTTAGTGCAACCCAAGTGCCTACTCAAGGAGGAGAAGGAGAGGAGAGCTCCATAGTGACGCTGCACTGACACAGCTGGTTCAAAGAGCACAAGCTGCTAGGGTGCGGAGCATAAACCCTTGGGTCCCAAAGCTGACCCGGAAGCCCACCAAAGTTACCTTCACCAAGAAAGTTAGAAACAAGGAGGTAGAACTTACTTTGTATGTGTTTGACGTTGTGTACCGGCAAGAGTCAGTCCTGTCAGCCATGCTAGAGAAGGTGAAGCATGTAATTGATACTAGCTACAAGCCCTACGTCAGTGATGGCAATCAGGAGGAGGATGAAGAGCCCAAGTTCTATCAAACCAATGAGGGACAGTTAGTGCTCAAAAAGGTTGCAGCCTTCTACAACAAGATGTCCATGCTTTACAAGCCTGTCACCAATCAGGATCCCAGTTCATCTGAGCCCACTAAGCCCTCTCAGAAGCGCATCCCAGATATCAAATACATCATTCAGATCAAGCTAATGTGTGAATCTGGTGACTACAAGGCGGCCGCGGCCATTGTTGGAGTGGATCCCAAGTATGCCAGCAAGAACTTTCACAAATCCATCAATACTGGCTGTGTCCTTGCTGTGGAGAAATCCTTGTGCGTTTCTACCATGCTCACCAAGAATCATAAATGGGCAATCTTCCAGTGGATAACCTGGGACTGCCATCTTGAACTGGCAATTATACAGGCCATGGTCAAATCTACTTTTGGGGTTGAGGCCTCAATTTCCTTTTACTACCATCTGCTCAAGGGAATGTGCTTTTCCTGGAAAAAGCTCAAGGTATCCCCCCTATAATTGGAATAGCCCAGCCAGCATTGATGTTCAGAAAAAACTACACAGAGGCATACACTGCCCTCAAAGCCAAGGGGACGGTCAAATTTTACTACATTGACAAATCAGCATTTGCCTTGTCAATGTGCAATGGGTATGTCCCCAAAGGCTCAAATGACGGGATGGCTTGGTGTGCTGCAGTCCGCACCACAGCCTATTCAATAGTGACTCTCCTTGGTCCAAAGGGAGTTAAGCTCTATCAAATGATACTAGGCTCCCACAACAGCCGTACATTTCTAGCATTTCTCTAATTGGTCCAGGAGCACCTGAGGCGCACAAGCCCGGGCTTCACCAACATAATTGTGCTGGACAACGTTGGTCTCCATAAGATGGCTGATATTCTCAAGGAATTCCCAATGATTGACACTAGCATTGAAGTGGGCCCCCAGCAATTGGCCATGGCAAATTTGTGCCTTCTCTTCCTCCCTGCCTATTTCCCCTTCCTAAATCCCATCAAGGAAGTCTTTGGGTGGCTCAAGCAAGTTGTCAAGTGAGGAACCCCAACTGGGACCAAGGACCTGTTTGATTTGCTGCAGGCCAGGGTCCACACCCTCCCAGCTGAGACTGTGGCCAAATTCTATGACCATGCTGATTTGTTCATCCCTGTGTGCTTAGGCAATCAGCCAATCAATTAAAGGCTTAGTGTGTCCAGCTTTTTTTATATTCTCTAATCTACTATTTAAGATTTATTAATTAACATTTTATATTTAGAAGCTTCTAAGCCCACAATCACATTTGGCAAGATCATCAATGGATGTAAGTTATTTATTTATTTTATATTATATTTTTTATTATGCCATCTGAGGTTATCCCAAACACTCAATACTGGATTATGCAAATATATTTATATCACTTTTGTCAAATAAATATAAAAATCAAATTAAAAAATTTAAATGTAAAATGTACAAATTAGAATATATTTTATTAATGTATAATTTTATTCTTTTATGAAAACCGTTTCTGTGATAAATTTTGCAAATCTTGTTTGCTAAAACAAAAAGTAAAAAAATATTTATATTAAAAATAATCTAGAGTGTAAAGATGTTTATTGATATAGAGAAAAAATTAAGAGTGCCTATAATGGGTTTGGCGGTATGTACCCACCCCGCAATGGAGATGGCGCACAACCTCCACCGCCACACTGTGGACAGTGGATACACCCTGGTTAAAATACTCCTGCCTGCTGATTAAAGAGAGTGCAGTCAGGTGGGAGTGAAGCAGCAGCTTCTCTGGCGGGGTTGCAAACCCAAAGATGCCAGCCAGGACCAGGGCGTCCTGGATAACGTGGTACACTGAGTTGTATCTGGGGGGACCTTCTTCCCATCCAGGGAGAGCCTGGCCTTGTCAATCCCAATAAGGACCCCGTCCAGGTCCTCTACAGATGTGTCCATCCCAAAGTAGAAGAGGAACCCCAGGTAAACAATGAGGTGAAGCCTTTGCTGGGCAAAGGCTTCAGTAAACTTGCAAAGTTTGTTATATACTGTGCTGATCTTCTTTTCATGCTTTGTCTTTGCAAAGGTCAGCTCTATTGTTTGTGGAACCCCCGTCTTGTCAGCACTTCAGGCCAGCCCAAAGTCAGCAAGGAGGATTTTGGTCTTCTTCACAGCTGTTGCATCTGCAACAGCCAATTTCCCCACTGTGCGCCCAAAGTTCTCCAACAGGTAAGAGATGATATGCTCTACCAGAAAGCAGAAGCAAGCAGCTGCATGGGCCCAGCCCATCTCTGGTACATTCTTGAATGGGAGCGTCTCCAGGACGTTCCAAACAAGCTCAATAGAGCTTACACAGTAAACTCCACTGAGGACCACTGGGTCAAGGTGGACCAGTTGGGCATCCTTGTAGGCAGTAACTGCCCACTCAGATGCCCCCTTGGCATGCATCAGTCTGGCTAGCATGTCCCTTGTCATCAGAAAGGTACCATGGACCCTGTCTTTGAGCTCCTGCAAGACAGGAGGGACATATAGAGCTGTTTGACCACATGATTGGCGTAGTTGGCATAAAACATGGCAGAGACAAAAGGAACCAGGACCCGGCAGAGTTTGCTGTCAATCTTTTCTACCAAAAAAAGGTAAGTATTTTGAAATTTTATTAATTATAATTTTTTATTTACCTTTGCAGGCTTCCTCCTTGCCAGCGGCTTCAGCAGGCTTTGCCATTCTCAGCGCAAGCAGTTGCGCGGGCAATTCTTTATCCTCTGTCCTTGCCCACTTGGTAGGTTTTAGGTGGGCATACATTTCAGGGTCATCTGTCCAGACAGACAGCGCAGAGAGGGCAAAGGACTTTAATTGCAAGCCCTCAACCACTGTTTTTTTAATGTTGAGCAGACGCTCAATGATCTGCTCTGATGTGTCAGGCATTTTGGTCATTAATTCCTTGGATGTCACCCTGTCAAGTTTCTTGCCTTCAAGGACAGCGGACTTTACTTTTTCTTTGACCTTGCAGTCAATCTCCTTGATTTCAGCAATTGCTGAGTCAAGGTCCTTCAATAAATTCTCAAGTTCTCTCATTGATTTTTTATTAACCTTTTCATATGTTTTTATAGCTTTTACCCCAATAAAATCTGTATTATTCTGATATTATCACCTCTTTGTTTATCCCTGTTTGTTTTCACATTACTCTAATATCACATTTTTTCCCATTGTGTATATGTTTTACGCTCATCTCAATATGTGTTATTTGCTTTGTGTTGGCATTGTTTCCTTAATTGCCATATTATTTTTGGCGCTTTGCACAGCCCCTTGTGGAAATATTAACAACAATTTGGTGATCAGCTAAATTTGAATTAGAAAATTATAGTTTAACTGTTTTTAAATAAAGTTGTTGCTGATCCAAATTCAAAACCTTAATGATAAACTTTAAGCCAATCAGGAGCCAAGTAATAAAGTGATTGTTGTGGCATAAAGGGACATTCAATAATTATTTGGTGTATGTGTGTGAATCAATATGATTGGCTGGATGCTTTGCCATTGTACGCCATTGCGCTGTGGCAATTTGTTTATGGACTAGTGCTAACCCAGCAGCTGATTGGGCACTAGTCCATCAACAACTTGCCACAGCGGCAATGGCACACAATAGCAAAACAACCAGCCAATCATACTGTAGATTCAGAACCTAAAGGTAAAATTGCGGGATTGTCAAATTGATTTTGCGTGAACTCACCAACTTACTGGAACACTTTTCATCCTTTTATATAAAAAATTAAGTTTTTCTGGGATGAAAATTACTCCATTAAGTTGGTGAGTTCACACAAAAACAGTTTGACAATCCCGCATTTTTACCTTTAGGTTCTGAATTTACAGTATTAATTCATACACATGCACCTAAGAATTATTGAATGACCCTTTATGTCACAACAATCACTTTATCACTTGGCTCCTGATTGGCTTAAAGTTTATCATTAAGGTTTTGAATTTGGATCAGCAACAACTTTATTTAAAAACAGTTAAACTATAATTTTCTAATTCAAATTTAGCTGATCACCAAATTGTTGTTAATATTTTCACAAGGGGCTGTGCAAAGCGCCAAAAATAACTGTGTTCTGGATCCAGATACACGGCATAATAAGTATATGATTACATAGAAATAAGATGAACATAAAGAATAAAGCCAACTATAAACAAAGAGAACATGAACAATTGAAATTCAAAATAAATATAATATAAATAGAAAATTTTTGGCAACAGGGGGTTTATTGGGGCAGGGAAGAGTGATGCCTAGTAGGAAGAATAGTGTGGGAAGGAAGACGTAGAGGCAGTGCTGGCCTGGGGGGTCTGGGATTGGGTGAGTGGGGCTCAAAGGTGGGGGCAGGGGTAGAAGGATTGAGTGTGATGGCCGCCATATAATGCTTGTTAATTTCTTGTCTGTCATTGGCTGGATGGGCTGGTAGGTGGCTGTGGCACAGGAATGGAGGTGCTTATCCTTATGTGATTGGTTGCTCATGTTCACGTGGAAGACAATTTGGGCAAACAAGTCAGCCACCATTTGGCAGCCAAAGAGAGGCTCATGGTCAAGGACCCCAAGATAGAGGTTGTTGAAAGCCTGAGGGCGGCGCTTCTGGAGTGTATCTCCAATATTAAAGAACACAACATCAGCCAGATGGATGTCAGTGTGACCAGCTGGGTACACAGAGGCCTGATGCCTGCGTTCCTGGATGGACTCAAGGGCGGTGAAGCTACCCTCCATCTGGTGGCTCAAGAAAACCCAGTGCTTGGAATTTGAGCCATCCTAGGAGTTGATTCAATGGTGGTGTCATACGGGAAATCCTCAGCGCCATCCCATTGGTCACCAGCAAAATTGGTAAGATCCCGTACCAAAGCCACCTTCCCATACATCAAGAGCTGCACCATGCGCTCAGACACCCAAATGTCATGGTGTGCAAGCTGCTTCCGGACCTGGGTCAAGGGAAGCTTGGGATCTTGCTGGAGGAGGTCAAGCATGATTGGGTATGCCTCAGATATTTGTGACTCAGGGGCCTTCTTGGGCTTCTTGACTGTCCCAATCAGATTCCCCCTGTTCATCAGGTTGTTGAATTCCCACATGACAGTAGCTCAGGTAAATTGCAACTGGGTGGCAATCTGTTCCCAGGACAGACCCTGCAAGTTCAGCACCACAATTTTCTGAAGAATTTGGGTGGTGATGATTTGTTGCTTGGGGCGCTGGGCCGGGGGAGCTGAAGCCTGATTGGCTATAGGGGGCAGGTTGGCTGGTGACAGGAAGTTGTCCCAAATCAAGGTTGCCATCCTGATTGGTTGGTTGACAGGCAGCTTGTGCGGGGGTGGGTACGGGAGCAGAGGCAGAGCTAGACACTAAGTGACTACTGAACAAGTCAAAGCCATATGGGTCGGGGGTCAGTAACAGGTCAGCTTCCTTGTTACCTGCCTCAAAGGCTTGGGTGTAAACAGGTACCTCACGTTCTGAGCCTTGCCTCCATTGAAGCTGGCTTGGCTGCTGGCGCGGTTGAAGATGTTGCTATTGAAACCCATATTGAAACAAAACCTAGGATAAAATCACTAAAAGTAGAAATTTTAAAACTTAATGATTTATTTTTATTGTAATCTTGAGTCCATATTTGGAAGGTTTTCAAAACCATTTCACACAAATTAGGATCCATGAAAATGAATAAAATGCCTCTGTTCCTAAATTGGATAGCTGTTGATTGGCTGTTAAACTGTTATTTTTCTATTTTAGGCTGCTCGCACTACACATCTCATGTGACTTCATTTTTTTGTGCTTGTGCAATCTCGCTTCTAGATTGCTCAAATTTTGTTTCATTTTAGTCCTTCTGTTGGTGCCTCATATGAATCCTGATTGTATTATAATATACTCCAGTATGGCATTCATCCATCTCACTTGTTGCATCAGTTTATTTTGTTTGTGGTTTGAACTACACCGCTTGATGTCTGATATAATTTTGTATAATAGGCTAGTGAAATTTCATTTTTTTTGTTTGACAGTTCATTTATTAACTGAATTTTTTTAAATTAATTGAATCCTGATTCTTGTGTGACTTGGAATTTGTTTAAATCTGAAATCCTTTTTTTAAAAATCTGAGGTATTTTTGGTTGTTGCCATAGCTTTTAAAACTACTGTACAAAGCAGTTGTGAAGGGGAGGCCTCAAAAGCAGGTTGATTCCCATTTTGCAGCTGCCTACGTTTTTGGGGCCTGCCAGCTGATAGCTGGGCAACCCCTTTGGCAGGACAGGCCCTGACAAAATACCAGAAGCCTGATGTATTAAGAAGGGCTTTAACCCAGTACCCAGCCAAAAATCAGTACAGCAAACAATTAAAGATCATCTATAAAGCCAATCCAAATCCAACCCAATTAATGAGGACCACAATCTCTTGTTTTATACATGTCTCTTCCTAAATGAAAACAAGTATATGATTAAGATAAACCCCTCAGTGATAGGTTGTGCTATTGTTGAGTGAATATATTCACCTTTTTACCACATTAAACAACGTTTACTTCACAAGGCAAGTAAAATTACAGGTTCAGATCCTTCTTCTCAAGTACAAAGATGCATCACCTCATCACCTCTTCTGTTATCACAGCATGACTTTAGATTAGAGGTAACCAGAAAATATT
The DNA here is from genome assembly GCA_014839935.2 of Entomophthora muscae. Taxonomy (NCBI): domain Eukaryota; kingdom Fungi; phylum Entomophthoromycota; class Entomophthoromycetes; order Entomophthorales; family Entomophthoraceae; genus Entomophthora; species Entomophthora muscae. The sequence continues at coordinate 115,522 of QTSX02003065.1, read as the reverse complement.
TGCCCAGCTTGAATTAATGTCCAAAGACACTGAAGATGTCTATTGACAGAAGCCATCACAACTAAGCTCATATGGCATATACACCTGGCTGCCTCTGGTGTTGCCCAGATCCACCACTTCCTTGGCAATATACATCATAGTATATGGTTCCCTGAGTTGATTTGAAAGGAACTTTGGGAGATTTAATGTCCATGGAAAGGCCTTCAGATGGATCATGTCCATTTATCTAATAGTCACTGCCTTGACAGTATTCTGCATGCCAAACTGGATTCCCCATATGTTCAGATTTGTGTCCTTGATTCTAGGGTATTTTCAGGGATCCAACCTGTGGGGGGTTTCTGAGGACTCGCGGGCAGACAGCCCGCGGGCCCAGCAGGGAGAGCCCACCACAGGATTGGGGCTAACTTTACAATATAAGATAACAATTTTCCAAGGATTGCCCAAGGTCCGCTTGTAGGCACCATGGAATCAATCAACCCAGTGAGGGTGATATAAATCACCCCAAATATTTGGGTGTAAGTGGATTCATTAATGGCAACAGATTCTTGCGGGTGGTTGGGCCGCGGGGTGAGGGGCGGTGTCATTGGAACTAAATATGCAGGCAGGAAATTATACTTGTCTCAGAATAGCAGAGGAGGTATGGTGATTTTGATGCCTTCTCTGTATACAGTTTCAGTCTCTTTAGTTCTAGCTTCAGGGTCGTGGATGAGGATCTCCTCCAGAGTAAACTCTGAATATGCCAGGTTGGGTGGGTACTCGGTAAAATGTACTGGGCCAAAGGGAGCTCCTGGTGGACAGTAAAGTTTGGGCAGCTGGTCTGGGGTTTCTTGGGGTATGTGGGCATGAGGGACGGGGCCGCAAGGAGTAGACTGTAGATGAAGTAAAACTAATAGCAAGTATGGTATGATCTGGTTGAACCAAAGGTTCATATCACTTTATTGCAAGAATGGTGATGGGCATCTTCCTGGCGGCCCAGGGTATAAGTATTCCCATCTGTCATGGCAAAACTTTCAAAGATTTTCATGGCCCAGGTTTCCCCATCTACTAGGTCCTCACAGCCCTTGGTGGCAACAATTGCGGGGGTCATTTCATTGGCTGACTTGCAACTAGAGCACTCCAATTCCTTAACCAGGTCACGGGACGGGTCATCTCTGGGTTGCCTGCTTCTTATAGAAGGTATCTTTGTTTCTTCTTCCGTAGTGGCCTGGGTTATTCTGGGGTCTGTGGCTAACCTGGCCCGTTGATTGGTTGGGTTAACAGAAACCTCTAGCGCGGGGGGCATTGTTGTAGTCAAACTTGGTTCATCAAACTTCAGGAGATTCTCCGAAGTCAAATCCAATTCTAATTTGAACCCCAAAAACTGCGGGCGGCCAGGTGGCTGGCCCTGCGGGCTGGCGGCCTGCAGGGCGTCAGGGTTTGACTCCCATAGTTGAGGCCTTTTGATTATCATAGTTGACAGGAGTTTGTCACTTGTGACATCATCCCCTTCTCCCCCATTGCCCTCCTCCTTCCTGGTTCTCTTTTCCAAGTATTGCTGTATGGCTCCTTGTGCATTGGGTAGGTTGGAGACTGGTTCCCAGGTGCTTTCTTTGGGTGGATAACCCACCCATTTGACATAGTACTGTGGGGTCTTGTAGTGGAGGTGGTGTTCATGGATATACTCTACTTCGTATTCTGTTGAGCGTCCCTCCTGGATGGGTGGGGGTTTGGTCTTGATCTTCTGGTGGGGAAGGGAGGTTCTTTCTTTCTTGAATAACAGTGAGCGGTGGAAGACGTTGTGGATTTTCCAAGTAGGTGGTAGCTCTAGTTTGTATGCCACCCCTTCTATCTGCTTTATGATCTTGTAAGGGCCACAGCGGCAGTGTGCTAGCTTCCTACTGGGTACATGTAGGGGAACGTTCCAAGAGTCAAGGTACACTTCATTGTCTACTTGTAGGGGTTTCCCAGGGACTTTTTTCTTATTGGCAAACGCCTTGTAGGTCTTAACAGTGCAAGTCAGGTTTCTGAGGCAGGTTTCTTGGGTGGTATGTATTTGTTTGATCCAGGTTTGTCCTGCAGTATTCTGTTCCTTGCTACCAATACTAGGGTCCCAAGATGGGTCAAATCCGTAGTTGGCCTTGAAGGGAGACATACCCATGGATGTGTGGTCTTTGCTGTTATAGGCATATTGCGCCATGGGTAGCATCTCTGCCCAGTTTTCCTGGTCTGCGTTGGCGTAGCATTGGAGGTATTGTTCCAAGATCTGATTAACCCGTTTGGTTTGTCTGTCCGTCTGTGGGTGGTAGGAGGTTGACATGCAACGTTTTATTCCAAGGTCTTTCATCACTTGGATCCAGTAGTGGGACATGAACTGGGGTCCTCGGTTGGTGATGATTTCTTCTGGGGTGCCGTGTTGTGTCAGGATGCGGTCGTGGAAATGTCTGGCAGTCTCAGCTGCTGTGCAGTGGGTAGTGATCAGGATGAAGTAGGAAATTTTTGTGAAATGGTCAATCATTACTAGAATTGTGTCAAAGGATTTTGAAGGGGGGAGTTCTACTATGTAGTCCATTGACACTTACTTCCAGGGACCCGCAGGGATGTCCAGAGGTCTCAGCAGTCCTTCTGGCTTTGAGCAATGTGTCTTGGTTCTTCCGCAGGTTTCACAACCATTGATGTATGCAGCTACTTCCTTGTCTATGCCTGGCCACGCGTAGTTCCGCTTGATACTTGAGAGGGACTTGTGTCTACCAGGATGGCTGGCCATCTCTGAGTCATGGTGGCCAATCAATACGTTTGTTTGGGTGTGGCCCTCGGGTACATAGATGCTGTTGTGGAGCAGCAGGGTAGTACCTTTCAGGGAGTATACTTTCTTTGAGTGATGGTAGTCTGGGTCCTTTGTCAGGGTTTTGACTAGCTCAATTGAGTATGTATCTTGTTTCTGAGCTCCTATCACATTGGGTTTGCTGGCGGCAATCTTTAAGTACTTCAGTTGTATTCCTAAGCTGGCGGGGTCTAATAGGGTATGGGTGTTGCAGTCCTTGATTTCTGCAGAGGAGTGGATCAGGTCGGCTCTCCTGCTCAAGGCGTCTGGCACAACGTTAACCTTTCCTGGCTTGTAGTCTATGGTCAAGGTGTAATCAGCTAGTTCTAAGGCCCATCTAGCCTGTTGTTGGTTCAGCTGGCATGGTTTGAAGAAGTAAACTAAGTTCTTGTGGTCTGTCAGAACCTTTACTGGGTGTTCAGCACCGCACAAGTATCTGCACCAATGCTTCAGTGTCTTCATTATAGCTAGCATCTCCTTGTCATATATTGGGTAGTTCCCTTTAGCTGGTAGCATCTTCTTGGAGTAATATGCTACATGATGTAGCATACTATCCCCTCCTTCCTGAAGAAGGACCCCACCCACCGCAAAGTTGGACGCATCCGTTTCCAGCACAAAAGGTTTAGCTGGGTCAGGCATGGCAAGCACTGGGGCAGACGTGAAAGCTTTCTTCAGGGTCACAAATGCGGAGGTGCAATCATCAGACCAGACAAACTGGACCTTGTCAGAGCAGAGGCGGGTTAGAGACAATGTAATCTGAGAAAATTTTTGGATGAAATCCTGGCAGTAGTTTGCTAGCCTCAGGAAACTTCTGACATCCTTCCTGCACTTGGGGACTGGCCAGGCTGTGATTGCCTCTACTTTATCCTGCGCCACAGCAAACCTGCCAGTCTTCACAAGGTATCCCAGGAATTCAACCTTGGGCTGAAAGAAATTGCATTTCTTTAGCTTGGCGTGTAGGTTGGCCTGTGAGAGTTTGTTCAGTATCAGGTCAAGGTGTTTGAGGTGTTGTTCATGTGATTTGCTGTATATGAGGATGTTGTCCAAATATGCCACACAGAATTGGTTGAGGTACTCACCTAGGACTGAGTTGATCATCCTTTGGAAAGTACTTGGGGCGTTACACAACCCAAATGGCATCACTAGGTATTTGTACAAACTGTATCTGGTTTTGAAGGCCGTTTTGTATTTGTCTCCTTCCTTGACTCTGATTTGGTTAAAGGCGTCTTTCAGTTCAATCTTTGAGTACACCTGGTCTTCCGTCAATACGTCACAAAGGTTGTCAGCGTTGGGAATGGGGTAGCGGTTCTTTACAGTGATGTCGTTTAGTTTCTGGTAGTTTACACATGGGTGCATCCCACTGTCTTTCTTTCCTACAACCAGCATGGGCGACAAGCAAGGGCTTTTAGACACCCGGATGAAACCCTTTTTTGTCATGTCCTCCAGGTAAGCCTTCAGTGCTGCTTGTTTGCGGTGATTGCAGCTGTATATGGGGCCGTGGTGTGGTTGAGTCCCAGGTAGCAGGTCAATGGCGTGGTCATAGATGGAGTGGCTGGGGAGCTGGGTTGCTGCTTCCTCACTGAAGACGTGGCTCCACTTCTCTAAGGGGGCAGGTAGGCATCTCACGCTGGGTTCCAATCTCAGGGTCAGGAGTGTATCGGGTTTCTTGCTTGTTGGGCCCAACTGGAACGGTACCACATCAAACAAATTGTCTCCTTTCAAGGCAACCATTTGATTTCAAAAGTTCAGATTAGTGCTGTGTCTTTGTGACCACGAGTCCCCAAGGATCAGGGGGTGGGGAAGTCCCTTCAGGATGATGGGAAATGCAGGGTACAAGTTCTGCCCAATTTTCAGGGGCAATTTGGTAGCGCATCTGAAACCCAGGTCATGAGAACTGTTCCCCATGATTACTTTGACGCTTTCATTGGTGGCCTTCAGTCCAAGGTCCTTGGCAAGAGTGGCGTTGATGAAACTCTCTTCTGTTCCAGTGTCAATGAAGGCTCCCACAGTCTGGGATGTTGAGAGTGTTTTGGCTTTAACTTGGATAAACTTATAAGATTGAGTAGAGGTGTTTATTTGCGCCAAGGAAACTGGGGAGTTACTCTTCTTGGGACAAGCCTTGGTAAGGTGCCCGGGTTCATGACAATAGAAACATAAGCCTTCGCGGTAGTGACGCTGTAGTTCATTTGGAGACATCCCAGGTCTGCTGGGTGTCTGGGCTCGGGTCACGCGCTGGGTGGAGGAGGAGGTACCTTCTTGGTTGAGGCTCAACCCTCTGCACAAAAGGAGTAGTTCATCCAGGCCAAGCATAGGTGAGTGGTGCTTGAGGAGCTCCTTCAGGGCAGGGCAGGCTTCTCTGCGGTACAGGATAGCTGATAATTTGTCCTCAAGTTAGGTTCTGGCCTTCAACTTCAAAAACCCATTGGTGTAAGCTTGCAGAGTTTGTGGTCCTTGTCGGATGTCCAGTAGGCTGATTAGGGTGTGGTGGCGGGTATCTCAGTCGTCGCCTGTGGCCATCAGTTTGCTCTCAAATCTGGAGTAGTCTAGGCAGAACTCGATGTCCTCGGTGGTTGCTTTCCCAAACCAGTCCAGGGCATTGCCAGAGAGCATGGAGGCTACTCCAAGAACCTTCTCAGTGTCGTTAGAGTATGAGTTTGCGTTGGCTTGAAAATGGAGACGGAGGACTGGTATTGCTCTTCTGGCTTCTTCTAGGGTGAGCTTTCCCATCTAGGGCATATCTACCCGGGTTGTGGTCTGGTTTACTATGACGTTCTGCACCTGCAAGTTTGGGGTCTTGGTCTTCTCCTTGTCAGGCAGAGTGTCTTTCTGTTCGGGGTTGGTTCAGTGTTGGGTCACTGCGGTGATCAGGTCAGTAGCTAACTTGTACGCATAGTAAGCTGAAATCAATAAAAATAGCATACAAGATGCCCCAAGAGTTAACAATATCTTGGGGGCCCAGGTTACCGTGTTTGAGATAGATCACCATAATGTCAGGGATCCAACCTGTGGGAGGTTCCTGAGGACTCGCGGGCGGATGGCCCGCGGGCCCAGCAGGGAGAGCCCACCACAGAATTGGGGCTAACTTTACAATATAAGATAATGATTTTCCAAGGATTGCCCAAGGTCTGCTTGTAGGCACCATGGAATCAATCAACCCAGTGAGGGTGATATACATCACCCCAAATATTTGGGTGGAAGTGGATTCATCAGTGGCAACAGATTCTTGCGGGTGGTTGGGCCGCGGAGTGAGGGGCGGCGTCATTGAAACTAAATATGCAGGCAGGAAATTATACTTGTCTCAGAATAGCAGAGGAGGTATGGTGATTTTGATGCCTTCTCTGTATACAGTTTCAGTCTCTCTAGTTCTAGCTTCAGGGTCGTGGATGAGGATCTCCTCCAGAGTAAAACCCGAATACGCCGGGTTGGGTGGGTACTCGGTAAAATGTACTGGGCCAAAGGGAGCTCCTGGTGGACAGTAAAGTTTGGGCAGCTGGTCCGGGGTTTCTTGGGGTATGTGGGCACGGGAGACAGGGCCGCAAGGAGTAGACTGTAGATGAAGTAAAACTAATAACAAGTATGGTATGATCTGGTTGAACCAAAGGTTCATATCACTTTATTGCAAGAATGGTGATGGGCATCTTCCTGGCGGCCCAGGGTATAAGTATGCCCATATGTCATGGCAAAACTTTCAAAGATTTTCATGGCCCGGGTTTCCCCATCTACTAGGTCCTCACAGCCCTTGGTGGCAACAATTGTGGGGGTCATTTCATTGGCTGACTTGCAACTAGAGCACTCCAATTCCTTAACCAGGTCACGGGACGGGTCATCTCTGGGTGGCCTGCTTCTTATAGAAGGTATCTTTGTTTCTTCTTCCATAGTGGCCTGGGTTATTCTGGGGTCTGTGGCTAACCTGGCCCGTTGATTGGTTGGGTTAACAGGAACCTCTAGCGCGGGGGCATTGTTGTAGTCAAACTTGGTTCATCAAACTTCAGGAGATTCTCCAAAGTCAAATCCAATTCTAATTTGAACCCCAAAAACTGCGGGCTGGCGGCCCGCGGGGCGTCAGGGTTTGACTCTCATAGTTGAGGCCTTTTGATTATCATAGTTGACAGGAGTTTGTCACTTGTGACAGGTATTACAGGTGTGCTATGTGATTGATATACATACCACATGTCTGATCTGCCTATAATGCATAGATATATGCTAGTATAAGGCCAAATCATGTGTGCAATATTCAATCTTTTTGATGCACAGCTCCTTTCACTCTGAGCTGACTTTGGTCCATCCACCTCAGCTGCTCTGAAAAGTATGATATCACTTGAATATCAGATTTCTCCAAAGGAATACCCTCAATGCTCAACCTAGAGAAATCTCAAGCCATATTATATGCTTAAAGCATAGTTGCTGCATCCTCATTTATTGCATTTGAAATCTGGCTAATATGAATTTGGATACCATAGTTTATCATTATAAAATAGAAGGATCTATTCCTACTGTTAACTAATTAACCATCTGATAGAAGCCAGTGATCAGTCAGAGTTGGGGGATCTTCTGGTGGGGAAATAAACTAGCAGATGAGCTGCAGCCATGCATCAAGGTGCATAGCAATGGATATATGTTTTTATCTATTGGGTGGCCATATCTCTGTTTATCTTTTCAGACAGCATGTGAGCTAAAGATTTAGCCAACCCACTTATTTGGGAACCATGGTATCATTTTTTTCATACTGGCAGAAACCGGTCTGCTTCAAATTACCCTGCTTTTAGTTATCCCTTTCAAAAAATAAATTTCTAAATTAAGAAAAAATTGATTTTTTAAGTGGTAGAGGATGAGGCAATTAATTCGGAAGATCGGGTTTAAGCATAAGCTGTACGCCTATAAATTCGAGCTAGACAGGTTTCCTTTGGAAAGGTGAATTACAATTGACCAGTTTTCTGTCAACCTGATAGGAAATTGAGCAGCTGACCATCCCGTTAAAAAGCCACTGCGTTATCAGATTTTATTTAGATTACTTGTTTGTTTATTATTGCTTGGTCAAATCCCCATATTATTACCAGGGATATCAGGAAAAGGCCAAGTTTGCAGGAATTCGATTGGGTATCGTTGTGGCAATCTCACTATCAGCTCAAATAGTGATAAAAGATAATACTTATCAGTGAGCGCTAAATTGTACATGGTAATGATACTCTTTATTTTGTAACTTAACTTTGACTCGTTTTCTTTGGCTGTTGTCACTTGGGTCCCGCCTGACTGGCGTAGATATTGCTGATAGATTGACTGTCCCTGTTCTCTTATAGGCTGAATATATGATATTTGCAAATCTCTGTTACAGTATCCCTTCTCGGGAACAATTTGGTTACTTATTTGCCAGGTCGTGGATACAACCCTGATGGTTGGTCCACTTCCTGTGCATAATGTTCTCAGCACTGGATAGACAATCCCTTGTGCGTGGATTTTCAGGGTGTTCCCAGAACTTTTTCAGACCCGTTCTTTAGTTATTTGGATGGTGATAAATAATATGGGGTTTCCTTCAATCAAATAGTCAATTGTTTCAAGAGGAAAACGGTAAGGACGTTCTGACGGAGAAGGCGTCTTGTTCCTATGCCAGCTTCAATCTGATTGGTACAATTCGAACCTAATTGCGGTTATCGGGGGTGCCGATGTCAGATCTGCATTTCAGGATTCCTCTTGTCAACTCTATTTAAATTCTAAATCAAACATGCTTTGGAAAGCTGCATTAAATTAAGTGGAAGCAAAGAAGCAGAAATAAATCTGGGATTCAAAGTTAATAAAAATACAGTCAAACCTTTGCTTGTCGATGTATTTGGGTCTCGAAAATAAATTAGACTTACTATGAATTGTGGGACTGCGATGACCAAGGCTGGCTTATTCTAAACCAAATGATACACCAAGCATCCACAAGTTTGTCTAGACAATGGCTTTAACTAATGAGATTTGCATAGAAGTTCTACAATTAATGACATATGCAGATGATTTAGAAAAAAGCGTCACTGGAACAAATCCCCGGGAATGTTTGGCCTTGACTGCTATTTAAGTCGCATAGAGTTGTGCTGACCCTGGACTCAAGTCGTTTAGTTTACAATGCCTTCTGGAACCTTGGAAGTTACTATCGGTAAGCAGCTGGCATCTTCAATATCCTGATCGCTTTTCTTAGTCTCTGCTCGCAATCTCAAGCTCATGGATGGTGGAGGTAAACAGACAAAATTACTATTTGTTGATTTTATTAGTTTCCAATGACCCTTATATTCAAATCAGACTTGGTCCCCAGAAGTTCAAGACTGAAGTCAAGCTTAAGGCTGGACGGGAGGCTACTTGGAATCAAACATTTTATCTGTAAGGATTTCTGTTGACAAGTATTTACTTTATGATAGGGGTCTGATTGAGAAGTTCACCGAACTCACCCTTGAGGTTTATGACCAGGACAGAATGATCGATGACACTATCGGTAGGGTTTACTTCGGATTGGTATTTATCTTTTAGGTAAAACCACTATTCCTTTAGAGGGTCTTTTAGATCAAGGAGAAACTGATTCCTGGTTCACTGTCGGCAAAGGGTCTAATGCTACTGGTGAAGTTCATGCTCGCATCCTCTTTAAGCCGGTAACCATATTCCAAATAGTTTTATTGACCACCTTTGACAGGGTAACTTTCCCCAGGGATTTGATCCTCAGGCTGTTGACTGGGAATCCGATGCCAAGGTAATACACGATGACTTGTTTTGGCTAACCGTTTAGCTTGGTGGCGGAATCGCTGCAGGAGCCTTGGCCCTTGCCGCTGCTGGTGTCGGTGCCAAATATGCCTACGACAAATACGGCAAAAAGGAAGGTGAAGAAAACGAATCCCTTAACGAGCCCCACAACTAGTCCTCTGTTTTGTAGTAAATCCACGCTTTTGTACTAGAATTTATTAGCGCTTTTTAATATTTTTCCCTCTTTGATATACATGAAATTACATCTTTTTATACAATATGTATGTAAAACAACCTCAAGCGGTAACCAAGTAACGAGCTTTTAACTTAAATAAATTTAAATATAAGTGTATTAAGACTTAATGTTTATTGCAACCCAAATATTTCAACACCTGGGTAAAACTTAAAGCTTTTAATCGCACCAATCCAAAATGGAAAGTTTCAATTGGGATTTACATTTGATAGGGCGAGGATGAGGAATTCTACCTCAAGGGTTTTTTATATCAAACTATTTAGACTACTTTAAAAAATATGAATCCTCATTAAGCAGATTAAATCACCGAGTACAAGTTTAATTTTATATCTTTTGCTGTCTGTGCAGATTTTATGCTGCCAATTCCCCCCACATTTTTAATCTTGTAGCTACTACACTAGAATTAGAAACTGCGCAAAGCGATTCATTTTCCTCAACTCCACCATCTATTTGAATTACCCTTATTAACATACTAGCTAATCTTCAAAGCTATAATCCATACTTTAAAGCTATTCCAAAGGATAAAATAATTGTTTAAATCTCATAACTACATTTTAAATGATGATTCAGCTTGAGGTTGGATCTTATTTCCAGATCAATTCTAACTCTTATTAAAAACGCAAGAAAAGTAATCATCATGTGATGTTTCTAAAATCTATTGTGACATCTACTACATAAAAATAACAGAAGCATGATCAGCTACAATAAATCTTAGCACTCATGTCACGAGGTATGTAGCTTGGGTTATCTTTAAGCATGCATCCGCTTGATTGGCTTTTAAAAAGGTAACACGCATTTCAATTAGAATATAGAGTTACTACTAAGAAATATCAACACTCAATGTTTTATAAAACCTAAAGCTGATGTACTTTGTAGGCAAGCAGTTTCTGAAAAGAAAAAGACTTAATTTTTAACTCATAATTGTCTACCGATTCACCTTCAGGCTGTCCATAGCCTAACAACCATCAAGTAAAAGGTGTCTTACAGCCAAATGTTTATTTTAAAGAGAACTTCTGTTAGCTTCATAGCACGAATGCTTATTCAAAATTTGGCCTGCTACCTCGATCCCCAGGGGGTATTGCCCTTAGTTTTCCATATGCATGGCTTCATTTGCAGCAAAGGAAGATCTAATTTCCTGCCCCCAGCATCACATTCTTGCCAACTCAACCGAGCCAGAGATCACCGCTGCAACCCATAATTGAAACCTACTTTCACCCTCTGTTGAGACTATTAAAAATTAGTTCATCCTTGTAACCCTGGCAAGACTGCAGATGCAATTCCTAAGCTCATAGCCTCCAACCAGGGGAAATCTAATTACTTCAACTCCATCACCAAAAATCTTTCAATGTTATAGGTGTTGCAACTGAACTAGTTATAGTTTGATACTTGGAGTTGGGGGAAGACAACAATCCAAAAGAGGGCAGAAAAGATATTTTGAACGAGAGAATCTTTATTGAGAGAGGTGAGAATTCTTATGCCATAGAAAAAACTATCAGGACACCAAGGGGATGGCACATGCGATACTTGATCAAAGCAGGTGCCCAGCAATGTTTTGCATATAGCATTTAGGTCGTTGCCATAAATGGGTCCTGCTCCTTACTTTACTTTTAACAGCTGCTGAGATGAACAAATCCAAGTCAGATCAGAGCTAGGATCGTGGCTAGCCACCCTCAGAAAAAACCAGGTCTTGCCTAGCATTCCAAAATGTGGGTTTTTTATAAGTTTGAATAGAAAAATATATCAAATCCACACTTTTGAAAACACCAGGCCAAACCCAGTTTTTGGCTGGGGGTGGCCCAACCCAACCCCAATTAGAGCAGACCAAAGCCCCCACAGAACAAAGTATATAATTGAGCACATCTTACATATCAACAAAAACTCTGGCTTTAACCGACAGATTGAACCAAATACCCAACATCTGTACCAGAAACACATCACACCAAGGTCATAAAGCAGGATGAAGATCTCAAAATGCCAAAAAATCAACTCACACCTATCCAATTCCCTTTAATGATTCATATGCTTTGAGTAGGGCACACAGGAGGTGCACACTATATAGCAAAGCTCATACCCAAAGATAAGACCAATGCTGTACGTAATCCATAGCACACAGAACCAGAACATAGAAAGAGCAGGGCAAACAATAGCTCAGTACCAAGGTATCTAAATAAACACATGTGATTGGAGACAAAAGCCAGATACAGGTATGTTTAGTGTCTTTTTGGGATAAAGATCATAAAAAATACAGATATATCTTAAAGAGGATAAAATAACCGGGCCAGAGCCAGCTCAACACACTATTGAGACCCAATACACATGAACAGATGGTACAGCAGCATGTATGAAAAGTTTGATGTCTAAGGTAAGATATAGAGGTCAAAACTCAGCATAGCAAAACAGCAGTAGTTATCTTTATCTGCTCTGATTAAAACTCTCACACCATCCAAACAACAGAAAAGTGCACCTAGCAGAGAGCATTGAGGCTGAGGGTGCCCAAGAGGGTTTACCAACAGAGCCCCTGTATGCAGGATGATGAAGCAGCCAACAGCGTGTCCAGTGAAATTGAGGATGTGGTAACACAAACACTAGACCAGCTGTTTATTTTGGGAGAGCTGGGTGCACCAATCCCAAGATGTGAAACATTACCAGAAAGGCTCAAAAGGTACCACGTCCAGAACTGTAAACAACAAGACAGGTGAGCAGATTCCTGGTGTATACCCACCCTAATAACACAAAGATGCACCAGTGCAAGTATTTTTAGGAAGTTTGAGGTTATGTTCAACAATAGAAATGATTCTTACATGAGAAAAGAGGATGAAGAGGACAAGGAAGAGCCATAATTCTATCCCACTGTAAAGTGATATAAGGTATTAAAGTGGGTCACTTGACACTACACCTGGGTGCTAATACTCATTGTCCACCAATCAGATGCCACAACACCTTGTATCCCAAAAGCTAGACAGCCCATCCCTAACATAAAGTGTCCATATTTATCAAGCTTATGAAGTGTATGGCTGATTTAAAAAAAAGGCTGCAGGTGTTGTTGAAACATTTCTAAATTCAGACAATCCCCTATACCAAGCATAATAAAAACCAGGTGTGATAATTCACATGAGGAGTTATTTTGCAGGTGAGGGCTTAGTAGTGGTCAAATAAAGATTGATTGCCTGAGAAAAATAGATTTTGGCTGGTTGATTGATATGTCTAGCTTTAGTGATAGAAATTGGTGGTCTATGCTTTGGAGTATTAGTGAGGTGGCCCCTGGTTAGTACTTTGGAAGGATAGAGATGGTTTCCTGGGATGATTATACCAAGAGATATAAGCACCCTTAGACTAGCTGAGGCAATAACACAGCCAGAATTTTCCTGGAATGATTATATCAAGAGGTATAGGCATTCTTATAATAGCTGAGGTAAGAATACTGTCACAGTAGGCTCCATAATGCCTGGGATCACTTCCCCAAGTTGCAAGGCTCAAAAATTGGGAACCCCATTAACCAGGTTAACTGATTTAATGGATCTAAATCAAACTGTTGATCAGAAAGTGGGTTACTGCCGCCCCAGTTTGCCATCTGGATTTGATTCCCTCTTGCAAGTTGCCACTGATAAATAAAAAATCTGAGAGTCACATGATACAACCTTCTTTATAAGAACAGTCACCAGAAATTAGTCACTCAAGAGTTTTTTGTGTACTGGACCAGCTATCCTTTGAATGATGCAGACAGAATAGGAGTCATGGATCCAGGTGGTATTGCTTAGTCAAAATCTGGTACATATTTGTCAGGAAACCAACCCTGATCAGCCAGCTTGCTAGTGTTTGGGAACTGGCAGGTTGCAGACTGGGTGGGCAGAGCCCACCAAAGGATTGGTGCTAACTTAATGAGGTAGGAGATTGACTTGCCCACCTACGACCACAGACCAGCGGCTGGGATGATAGTATCTATTAATCCCGTGAGAGTAATAAATACAATTCCAAAAAGCTTGTTGGTATGGTCCAGTGGGAGCTCAGCAGCGGAGGCAGGCATTGGTTTGGGGGTGACGGGTGTTTTCATGTCCATTTGGTAGGCGGGAAGTAAGTTGTATTTATCTCTGAACAGGTGGGGTTTGGTAACATACCAAGGGCCTTCTCGGTTGTATCTGGTTAACTCAGTAGTTCTGGCCAAGGGATCCCAGGCTAGTATGTTGTCGGCGGTGTAGTCCTTGTACTCAGGCTTTAAGGGGTACTCTGTGAAAGGAACAGGACCAAAGGGGGCACCTGGCAGGCGGTACGTAGCTGGCGGGCTGGCAGGGGGCAGACAATCTTGGGGTTAACTGGAAGATGGCAAGAATAAAATACAGCAATAGTTGGGGAAACCAATATCTCATAAACTTTATTTAAAAATGACAATGGGGGTTGATCTTGGCCTGGCAGGTATTTATACCATGCTGCCAGGCTTCACTACCTGGTCAGGTTTTCTGGGCTCAGGCAGGTTGGCATCAGGTGTCTCAGATGGTAGTGTGGCGCTCAGCACTGGCAGTTCACCACTGGCTGCTTTGGGGTGAGAAGACTTCAAATCCTTCTGTTTATTAATTCAGGTATTGGGTGCCTCTTTGGGTTCAGTGCCTTCCCTGGGACTTTGGGGGAGTTTGGAATAACTTTCAGGGAGAAATTTGTCTATTTCACCTGGCAAACTGCCGGTGTCAGGCGTTGGCACCTCAGGGAAATTCCTGGCATCTTGCACTGGCAGTTTGCTTGCAGAATCCTGCAGGGCAGCTAAGGGGTCAGGTCCTGGCAGGCTGGCAGCAACTTCATCAATTAGTAGTAGGTTATTGCGTTCCCAGCCTATGAGTCTGGTGGTCCGCAAAGGGTTTTTCCCAGGGTTCAACTCCAATTTCATATTTTGAGCTTTAGGAGCATCCAAATTGTCATTCTTGACATCATCCCCTTCTTCCCCCAAAATCTCTCCTTTCAGGACCTTCTTCTCAAGGTATTGTTGGATGGCCTATTTGGCATTGGTTATATTGCTCAAGGGTTCCCAGGTGCTTTCTTCTGGGAGGTAGCCTGACCACTTGACGTAGTACTGGGGGGTCTTGTAGTGGACCCAGTTGCCGTGGATGTACTCAACTTCATACTCAATTGAGTGGTCCTTCCAGATTGGCAAGGGGCTTGACTTGATCTTCTGGTGGGGAAGGAAGTTTCCGTCTTTTTTGAACAGCAGGGCACAGTGGAACACGTTATGGATCTTCCACGTGGGGGGTAGGTCTAACTTGAAGGCAACTTCTCCAATGATCTTGGTGATCTTGTGTGGTCTGCTTCTTCTGTGGGCTAACTTCCGACAGGGAACAGTCAGAGGCACGTTTTGAGAGTCCAGATAGACTTTGTCCCCTACCTTCAATGGTTTCCCAGGAATTCTCTTTTTGTCGGCAAAAGCCTTATAAGTCTGGACAGCGCGGGTCAGATTCTTAAGACAGGTTTGTTGGGTGTTGTGTATCTGTTCAATCCAGGTTTGTCCTGACGGGTTTATTTCCTTACTGCCAATACTGGGATCCCAAGATGGGTCAAATCCATAATTGGCTTTGAAGGGGGACATTCCCGTGGAGGCGTGGTCTTTACTGTTGTAGGCATACTGTGTCATGGGTAGCATCTTGGCCCAGTTATCCTGGTTGGCGTTGGCATAGCATTGTAGGTATTGTTCAAGTATTTGGTTCACTTGTTCAGTCTGGCTGTTGGTCTGTGGGTGGTAGGAGGTTGATACACAGTGCTTTACCCCCAAATCCTTCATCACCTGGGCCCAGTAGTTGGAGGTGAATTGTGGTCCTCTATCAGTGATGATTTCTGCCGGAGTGCCATGTTGGGTTAGGATGCAGTTGTGAAAATGTCTATCTGTCTCTGTGGCAGTGCAGTGGGTGGTGGTAGAGACAAAATAGGACATTTTAGTGAATCTATCTACCATGACTAGGATTGCATTGAAAAAATTAGAAGGGGGCAGTTCCACAATATAATCCATTGAAACGGACTGCCAGGGTCCCGCTGGTATGTCTAGTGGTCTTAGCAAGCCTTCAGGTTTGGATCTATGGGGTTTGGTTCTTCCACATGTCTCACAGCCTTTGATGTAGGCAGCCACGTCTTTGTCCAGTTGGGGCCAAGCATAATTCTTCTTGATTCCTCGGATTGTCTTGAGTCTGCCAGGGTGGCCGGCCATCTCTGAGTCGTGATAGTCTATGAGTACTTTGGTCCTTGTTTCACCTTCTGGTACATAGATCCGGTTGTGTAATAGCAGGGTGGTTCCTTTCAATGAGAATCCCTTCTTGTAGTGTCAGCTATCTGGGTCTGAGGTCAAATTGGCAATGAGTTCTACTGAATACTTGTCTAATTTCTGCGCCTCAATTATGTCAGGATTATGGGCCATGATCTTCATGAACATCAGTTGGATGCCTAGTCTGGAGGGGTTGAGGAGTACATGGGTGTTGTGGTCCTTGGTCTCAGCTGTGGTGGGAATCATATCTGCTCTTCTGCTCAGTGTGTCAGGTACTATGTTGACTTTCCTGGGTTTTTAGTCAATTATCAGGGTGTAGTTGGCCAGTTCTAGAGCCCATCTGGCCTGTCTCTGGTTCAACTGTCTGGGTTTAAAAAAGTAAATCAAGTTCTTGTGGTCAGTTAGGACTTTTACTGGGAATTCAGCGCCACATAGGTACTGGCGCCAGTGTTTCAAGGTCTTTATTATTGCAAGCATCTCCTTGTTGTAGATTGGGTAGTTTCCTTTGACAGGCAGCATCTTCTCGGAGTAATATGCTACAGGATGTAGCATACTATCCCCTCCTTCCTGAAGAAGGACCCCTCCCACCGCAAAGTTGGACGTGTTGGTTTCCAGTACAAATGTCTTGGAGGGATCTGGCATGGCAAGAACCAGGGGTGGAGGTGAAGGCAAGTTTCAAGGTGTCAAAGGCGGTGGTACACTCCGGAGTCCAGGCAAAGGTGACCTTGTCAGAGAAAAGGCGGGTCAGGGGAAGAGTAATGTGAGAAAAAAATTTGATGAAATCTCTGCAATAATTTTCCAGGCCCAAGAAACTTCTCACATCCTTCCTGCTTTTGGGCACTGGCAAAGACGTTATTGCTTCTACTTTGTCTTGTGCCATGGCAAAGCCGCCAGTCTTCACTATGTATCCCAGGAATTCAACCTCAGACTGAAAGAATTCACACTTCTTGAGCTTAGCGTGTAAATTGGCTTGGGAGAGTTTCTCCAATATGAGGTCCAGGTGGCACAGGTGTTCCTTGTGAGACTTGCTGTAAATGAGGAGGTCATCCAGATATGCCACACAGAAGCGGACAAGGTATTCCCCTAGGACAGTGTTGATCATCTTTTGGAAGGTGCTGGGGGTGTTGCAGAGGCCAAAGGGCATCACCAGGTACTTGTACAGCCCATATTGGGGTTTGAAGGCAGTCTTGTTTTGTCTCCATCCTTGATTCGGATTTGGTTGAACACATCTCAGAGGTCAATTTTTGAGTACACCTGGGCTCCAGTCAGTACATCACAGAGGTCATTGGCATTGGGGATGGGGTAGCGGTTCTTCACTATGATGTTGTTCAGTTTTTGGTAATTCACACATGGGCGCATCCCACCATCTTTTTTTCTTACAAACAGCATGGGTGATAAGCAGGGGGCCTTTGACACTTGGATGAAACCCTTTTTTGTCATATCTTCCAGGTATGCTTTCAAGGCTACTTGTTTGCGGTGGTTGAAGCTGTAGATGGGGCTGTGGTGAGGTTGGGTTCCCGGTATCAGGTCTATGGTGTGGTCGTATATTGAATGGCTGGGTAGTTTTGTGGCTTCTTCTTCACTAAACACATGGTCCCATTTCTGTAGGGGAGTAGGTATTATTCCAACACTAGGTTCTATCTTTATGGTTAAGAGTTTTTTGGTAGGGGTTTGTCCATGGCTCATGCAAAAGGGGACAGTGTTGCAAGATTCAGGTCAGCCCAACGTGGCAGTTTGTTCATGATAGTTCAGGATCAGGCCATGTTTGTCAGACCAGGAGTCGCCCAGTATAAGGGGGTGGGGTAGTCTGGGTAAGAGGATCAGGGACGACGGGTACACATTATGTCCAATTGTCAACAGGAGTTCTTGTTCACACTCATAGCCAGTGTCCAGAGAGCTGTTTCCCATGACCACTTGTAGGCTATACTCTGAAGCTGACATGCCTAGTTCCTTTGCCAGGCCGGTGTCAATGAAGCTTTCATCAGCTCCTGTATTAATAAAAGCTTCAATCTGGCGCTTGTTTCCCAATAGTTCTATGGTCACTTGGATGAATTTGTAAGACTGGGAAGAAGTGTTTATTTGCGCCAGTGAGACTGGGGCAGTGTTCTTTTTAGGGCAGGCTCTGGTCAAGTGGCCTGCCTTGTGGCAGTGGAAACAGAGTTCTTTGTGATAGTGTTGTTGGAGCTCTTTGGGCGTCATTCCTGTTCTGTTGGGGGTTGGTACTTGGGTTTGGCGGATATGGGAGGGGCCAGCATTCTCTTGGTTCATGCTAAGGCCCTTGCACAGGGGAACCAGATTGTCTAGGCTGAGGGTGGGTGGATGGTGCTTCAACAAGTCCTTCATTGCTAGGTTGACTCCCTTTTGGAAGATGATGGCTGCCAGTTTGTCTTCCAGTTGGGTGTGAGTCTTTAGTTTGAGGATTTTGTCAATGTAAGCTTGGATGGGACGGGCGCCCTGCTGAATTTCCAACAAGGAGTTCAGGGCGTAGTATCTGGTGTTGCGGTCTTCTCCTGTGGCCATCAGTTTGGCTTCAAACTTGGCATAGTCTAGGATAAAATTCCACGTCTTCAGCGGTGGCTTTGCCACACCAGTCAAGGGCGTCTCCTGATAGCATGGCGTCTACTCCAAGTACCTTTTTGGTGTCACTGAAATAGGATGGAGCATTGGCTTGAAAATGTAGTCAGAGCACTGGCATGGCGCGGCAGGCCTCTTCAAGAGTGAGTTTTCTCATATGGGGCATCTCCACTTTGGTGAGGGATTGGTTGAATATCACATTCTGAACCTGAGAGGAGGGTCCTTTGGCAGTTTTGGCGGCAGGGTCGGAGTTCTTGGGGTTGTCTGGGGTCATGTTTGTGTTCTTTCACGTGGAAGAGATCAGGTTTTTGGTCATCATAAATGTGTAATAAGTGATTATCATTACAAAAAACATACAAGATGCCCCAAGAATAATCAACATCTTGGGGCTCAGGGTACCAGGTTTAAAATAGATTGTCATAATGTCAGAGAACCAACCCTGATTGGTCAGCTTGCTAGTGTTTGGGAACTGGTGGGTTGTAGACTGGGTGGGCAGAGCCCACCAAAGGATTAGTGCTAACTTAATGAGGTAGGAGATTGACTTGCCCACCTACAACCACAGACCAGCGGCTGGGATGATAGTATCTATTAATCCCGTGAGAGTAATAAATACAATTCCAAAAAGCTTGTTGGTATGGTCCAGTGGGAGCTCAGCAGCGGAGGCAGGCATTGGTTTGGGGGTGACGGGTGTTTTCATGTCCATTTGGTAGGCGGGAAGGAAGTTGTATTTATCTCTGAACAGGCAGGGTTTGGTAACATACCAAGGGCCTTCTCGGTTGTATCTGGTTAACTCAGTAGTTCTGGCCAAGGGATCCCAGGCTAGTATGTTGTCGGCGGTGTAGTCCTTGTACTTAGGCTTTAAGGGGTACTCTGTGAAATGGACAGGACCAAAGGGGGCACCTGGCGGGCGGTACATAGCTGGCGGGATGGCAGGGGGGCAGAAAATCTTGGGGTTAACTGGAAGATGGCAAGAATAAAATACAGCAATAGTTGGGGAAACCAATATCTCATAAACTTTATTTAAAAATGACAATGGGGGTTGATCTTGGCCTGCCAGGTATTTATACCATGCTGCCAGGCTTCACTACCTGGTCGGGTTTTCTGGGCTCAGGCAGGTTGGCATTGGGTGTCTCAGATGGCAGTGTGGTGCTCAGCACTGGCGGTTTGCCACTGGCCGCTTTGGGGTGAGAAGACTTCAAATCCTTCTGTTTATTAATTCAGGTATTGGGTGCCTCTTTGGGTTCAGTGCCTTCCCTGGGACTTTGGGGGAGTTTGGAATAACTTTCAGGGAGAAATTTGTCTATTTCACCGGGCAAACTGCCGGTGTCAGGCGTTGGCACCTCAGGGAAATTCCTGGCATCTTGCACTGGCGGTTTGCTTGCAGAATCCTGAAGGGCAGCTAAGGGTTCAGGTCCTGGCGGGCTGACAGCAACTTCATCAATTAGTAGTGGGTTATTGCATTCCCAGCCTATGAGTCTGGTGGTCTGTGAAGGGTTTTGTCCAGGGTTCAACTCCAATTCCGTATTTTGAGCTTTAGTATCATCCAAATTGTCATTCCTGACAATATTGGAACATTTTCACTTTTCAACTCTTAAGAGTTGAGTCCTCCCTAAAAGTTTACCCAAATAAACCAAATATTCTCCTGGTCTAACTCTATTTTATAATGCATCCTATATTTGGCCTACTCTGTTACATTCTGTATAATTTGATCCTAAGTTGAACCATTACTGGAAGATGGGGACCCGCTGTTGGTACTTTGTTGTTGACACTTCCTAATTTACCCCCAATGGCCCAGAATCTTGGTGTCTTCCCTGAAGAATCCAAACAAGAGACAGTTGTTACTTCTCAATGTCCCAAGTTTTACACAAAATATACTTTAATTTTCTCCCAGGCCATTTACCTAGAACTTTTCCAGTTGGGAATAATTGTTTTGCTTCACCCTAGTGTGTCATTTGGGAATTTTATCAACCAATATCTAAAGATTTGTTGGTGGTTAATCATCAACTCCATATGAATTAGGTGGTGCTTTCCCACCACATGAAGACTTCTTCTTATTATCTGTCAATTTATGTCACAAATACAGTGTCAAAACAGCAGGGTCAACCTGTCAACAAGATTCCAACTAAGTGGGTTTGCGACCCACAATCTGACCTCCCAATGACCTGTAGCCAAAAAAGAAAGTCAACTCAAATTTCAAGAATTGGAAACATGAGCAATTAATGATCCCAAAGAATGAATATCTTGATTCAGCACTTGATGTGACGGAAATCACTGAATAATATAAAGCCATTTCTAAATGATGGGGAATTACCACCCAAATTCATATAGAATTGATGATTAACCACCAATGCGGCTTTAAATATCTTTTTGTGAAATTTCCAATTGAAACTCCAGGATTAAGTAGAAAAATCAATCCTAACCAGAGTAAACCAAGATAAAGGACCTGGGAAAGCATCAATGCATCTTCAGCGTAGAATTCTGAGCATTGAGAAGTGACACAATTTTCATTTTCCAGAATGGGGGGAGGAGCTACAAAATTGGCTGGCATGAAATTAACATTTTGCGGTGCCAACGACAAAGTTCCAGATGCTGGGCCCCATCTTCCTGAAATGATTCTGTTCAGAATCAGATTGTACGGGATATACTGCAACAACCTGAGCACAGGATGCATTTTTAAAATTTAAAATTAGAACTTGGGATAATTGATTTTTATTGAGTAAATTTAGAAGGACTCAACTCTTAGAGTTGAAACAGGGAAAATTATTCAATATATACCAGAAAAATTGACTAAGCAATACCACCTGAGTCTTGATCTCCTATTCCTTTGGCATCTTCAAGCAAGTATCTAGTCCAGGTTGCAAAGAACCCTTGCGTGACCAGTTTCTGACAACCATGCCAATTAATGAGCTTATATTGGGTGACCCTCATATTACGTCAATTTATCAACGTCAGTTTACAAGGGGGAGCTGGTTTCAGCCGGCAAACAGGAGCAGCTGTGACCCATTTTTAATCAACTGTTTGGTTTAAATCCGTTAACTCAGTCAATTTTGATATAGGTTTTCTGGCCTTCTGTGCCTTCTTACTTGGACGGACAATACCCGGCATTATGGAACCTACTGTGACACTTGACTCAATATTTAGTTCAAGCCATCCTCCTTCATCATCTAACAGAGTGATTAACACAATCATGTTTCTCATATAATGATTCAGCACAACTATATAATCCCTATCTCCAAATAAAGATAATGTTCTAGTTTCCAAATATTTTTCTCCTTGTAACTCTGCTAAAACAGCACAGTTACAACATTAGAAATACCCAACAAAGTTCCTCCTTGTTCAGCACCCCAAGTATTACAAGCTAACAGTGACCAAGTGAAAAAGAAAGAAAAACTATTACAAAATATGATTGTACTTATCTGAGCTAGGCACAAAGTTGGGAACAAGGTCTGGGTGATAAACACAGACAAAAGCAAACTATAGCCAGAAAAAGTAGTCCTCATCATCATACTAAAGATAAACAACAACAACATTTACCTGGTACAAGGACTCAGCAAGCGTAAGTGTGAGAATTGGGGAGCGGTTTAATAGGAAATAAAACCAAGCTCTCAATCACAATAAAAATTGCAGTTTCAGCAACAACCTTTTGGTTGTTGCCAACAATTACTGGGAGGGAAAAGGGGAGAAGGAATCAACTGAACACCGACAGCAACAGAAAAAACCAAATAGCCGGATTTCACTAACAAACTTTGAACTTTATTAGAGTAAAGAATGATGAAGCAAGGTCTTTACAACTCTTGCATCCATTTAAGGGGGAGGAAATCAGAGTGGGAGGTCAAATATCACCAAACTAATCAAATAATGATATGAGAGAATGTGAGTACATTTTTCAAGGCAGAAAAATCTTGAAATTTTTTGAATGAACATAATCAAAAAGGAAAACTGACTTAACTAAAAAATTCAGAAACCCTCTTTGGATGCAACTACCACTGCTCCTGGCTGCTCTTGCACATGATATTTAACCAGAAGTGTCTCTTGGGTGGGCTAGGTGGAGCATCTTTGGAATAATTCCACAAGTATTAATTTGAGGGATTTTTCAGTAACTTTTGGATAATTGTTCAAGCACAATTTGGTGAAAGTCCCCAAGCATTTGGCGGGAATCAAAGTGAAGGTCTAAGAGAAGGCGTAAATTTACAGTAAGTAGGAAAAATTTCTACATCATGATTGGGTATGCCCCTGTAAGGCCCAACAGAGACAATGTGAGGCTGCCCTACCCACAACCAAACAGCAACTGGTCTAGTATGACACCCAAGCTCCTGACAATCTCCCTTCAGATGAGGCCAACCTTCAGCCAGGAGGTGTTGAAACAGCAGGGTCAACCCGCCAACAAGGCTCCGACTAAGCAGGTTTATGACCTGCAATCCAACTTTTCAGTGACCCGTAGCCAAGTAGGAAACCCAAATTGAGTTATCTCAAATAGCAACTTGAGCAATCAATCATCCCAAAGGATGAATATCTTGATTCAGTGATTGACTCAATATCTAGATCAAGCCACCCCCTAACCATCCAACCAATTGATCATCACAATAATGTTTCTACTGTCCATGATTCACTCACACTATATAATTCCAATATCTCAATAAAGATAATTATCTAGCCTTCAAATATTTTTCCCCTTGTAACTTTGCTAAAACAGCACAGTTATGACAATAAAATGAAATGCAAAAAAATCAATTCACTTTGACTATATAACTTATTTAATCTAATCTTTATTTATACATATATAGTAACCTCATAGAGTGTTGTCCCTACCATATATTTCATATTAGGTCTTAAAATTTATATATTCATTATTTTTGGTCATAAATATGCGCTTTTAGCTGTTTATATTGATATATTTTTTAATAAATTTCACCCAAAAACAGGCACTCAGAACGTTATGTTTTCATTTTCTAATACATTGTATAGCTATTTTAGGATGGATTGGTAACATTATGATAGATTCATTGATTTGTTTTGATATTTGATGTTTTCTTTGTCTGCTTAAGTTGCTATAAGGGTTTGTTGTTGGATCAAGTTTTTCACTTTAGTGACTGAGTTTATTTTTTTCTCAAAAACCATAGTAAACATAGTAGCTTTGTAGTGTGACTGAAATCATTTTGTTTGTGTGATTGGTAAATTTGCTGTTGAATCAGATCAAATCCATTTTCAATTTGCATCTTTCGTTGTGTCTGGACATTTTTGCCAACTAGCACTCATTTTCCATGGTATGAGCTCATATTTCTATCAAAAAAGTTGCCTTTTGTTTTGGACTGAACTGGTTTCGTTTTGATCTGAAACATTTTTTGTTTATCTCAACAGTTTGTAAAACTACTGCACCATATTTTGGGTATTTATCCAGGCTTATGTAACTAAATATCAAGCCTTTTTTTAAAGCACTAAAGTCTTTATTAAAAAGAGTTAGTGAGGGAGGGGATATCCTAGGGACTCACCCATAACTAAATGCTGAGCTTTCCCATTTAATAGAAAACTCCCAAATTCAATTTTAGGAAATATATTTATATTTAACTGACGTCAAAGGTTGCTTGGTTTTGATGAGGGCTGCTCCGGATATTTTCCGGCTCCGGATCACCATAGTCAGAACGGTAATTTAAATATTAATTTTCTATTTCAAATAACTTTTTGATTCAGGCGTCTAGAGCTGGAAGTTTGCCAAAGCTGCCCTAGCTTTAACTATCAAGATTGGTTGTAATTTTTAGGCTGCTTACATCGACTTCACTTTTCCTTAGCAACGCTGTCATGTGGATTGAGCTCAGGAATAGGATTTTGAATCTACCATAACTGCTCCGTTTATTTTCCTATCACCGCCAATTGTCGTTATCCCTTTTCATTCACTTGGTATTTAGGTGACCAACTTCACCCCTATTGTACAAGCAGTTGACACTTGGATAATATTGCATAAATAGTTTTTTTTAAAATTTGCCCTCCATTTGCTCTGATCTCGAAATGGCGAGAAGAAGGCCTGGTGTTCCTGTGGGGTTTGAAAAAGATTCCTCTAGAAATCAAAGAAAATGGTCGCGTGAGAGAACCAGATTCGACTATAAGTTCTTCAACCTTCCAAGAAAAGTACAGAACTTGCAAGAGAAAAATAAAAGAACTGGAGCAGGTAATTAAACAACAAATGTTATATTAATTGTAAACAGGGGACAGAAATCACACTTATGCGGCTACAGCAGGCGAAAAGAGAAATGACTTCCCTTCAAAGAGCAGGCTCGTAAGAATTATCCTTTTAAACTAGCCTAAAACTCCCAAGAAATTATTTATCCCAGCTTGTAGAGCGGCAAACAGTTGAGACATCCGATTCCTCTTCAATCTCATCTGAGGCCGAGCTCCCTTCAAAACCTATGAAAAAGAGTGCTCGTGTGCCAAAACAATCGCCATCTTACTCTGAAGGCTCAAAATCATCTAGAGCTGTTACCCCAACTCAAGCTCTTTTAAAGAAAAAAGAGGCATCTACTGTTACTAAGCCGAGAAGAGTCCATCCCATTCCCAAGGATGAAAACGGGGATTTCATTCTTCCTGTTCAAGTTGGTATTTTTACTATTTTGAACCTTGGAATAGTGGATTACAGAAGACCAAGTTTCCATACTCATCGATATGTATATCCTATTGGCTTTAAAATACAACGCTATTATAAGAGTACTGTCCACGAAAATGCGCAGGCCTGCTATACTGTTCAGATTTTGGATGGTGCCCAGGGCCCCCGCTTCGAAATTACTGCTGATGATAGACCTGGGGAGCCCTTTACTTCTGAAACCTCTTCGGGCGTCTGGTCCCAAATCATCAAACTATCCAATCAGATACGTCAGCTCAAAATAACTAACTCTGGGTCAGGCCCTGAATTTACTGGGTTCTCTCATCCCACAATAGCCTGGATGATACAATGCCTTCCAAATGTAAAGAAATGCTCGGACTATCGCTGGCAAGAGTTTGAAGTAATGTCACTCTACCAGGTATCGACTAGAAAATGGGAAGCTCCCCCTTTGCCTGTCTCTTCTAACTCTTCCAAAAAAACCTTTCAGCTGGATGAAGACAATAGTGCTAGTTTCTCACACTCTGCTCAACATGAAGAGGAAGAATCTTCTGAAATCGAGAACGATGATGATAAACTCAGCTACATCCAAGAGAGTTATTCTGCACCTAAATATGATCCACACTCGCCTGTAAATGATTATTGAGCGGCAACGTAGCTTCTCAACGTCAAGCTTTGACTTTTAGTGAGCTAAAAATGATGCGCCAGTTTACCGACCCAATGTTTTCTATTTGTATGCCTTTTTATTAAATTTTATTTTTTTGGCTGCCCCAGATTGGCTTCCTGAGTGCGATTGACTTTTTGGCTGATGCTGGTTAATCACTTCTAATCGATTGAATTTACAATAGCTTCACAAAAGTAAAAATATGTCTTGGATATAAATTGCACCTAACGCTGTACAGTAGTTTTCAAACCCGTTGAGATAAACGTATATTAGTCAGTTTAGAACGCATGAACTCAGTCACAAAACGAATTTCAACTTGATAGATCTAAATAGAAGATAATTTCATGGAAAATGAGCCTATTTGGTGAAAATGTCCAGTCATACAACGACCTATTCAAACTGGGGACAAATGCTTAACAATTCAACGAGTGTACCAAACACTAGAATGCATGAGTTTCAGTCACAGAACCAATCTACTATGGTTACTATGTTTTTGGTGAACACATGAAACTCAGTCACAAAAGTTACAAAATTGATCCGACAATGAGCCTTAATAGCAACTGAAACAGACAATGTAAATATCAAATATCAAAACACATAAATGAATCTATAATACTCTTACCAACTTGTCCTAATTAAGAATGCAATCTAGAATACAAAAAGGAAATAAATATTCTGAGTGTCTGTTTTGGGATTAGAATCAATAAAAATATCAAATTTATCCAAACTCATGATCAACAGTGCACATTTACAACCAAAAATAATTATTATAGAAACCTAAAAATTTAATTTGGAATAAATGGTAGTGACTACAAGGTTTCATGCTACTATATACAGAGAGATAAAAATTAAAATAAATAAATTATATAGAAAAACATTTTTAATTTTATTTAATTTTATTTTTATACCAAAATAAACACATCCCAACAACAGAGCCAATCAGAATGGGTGTACATGTGGTATCTTTGTGCTTGGCTCAGATCAGACACGTCTCAGTTATTGTACCCAGTTTAACTTAATGAAATAAGCCTATTGAAAATAGGACATATCTTTGTTTGCAAATCGGCACGCCAACTTGTGGTCAATCTAGCACCCAACTACTGGTTTCTCTGGTGCTAGATTGACCACAAGTCAGCATGTCAATTTGAAAAAAAAGATATCTCCTATTTTTAACAGACTTATTTTATTAAGTGTTACTTTCACTTGAAAAACTCATACTAATAAAAAGCAATAAAAATTCTATTAAAACAGAAAAGCAAAAAAGTATTTCTAGAAAATTAATATTATTTAAGTGTGTGCTTCTTTTTGAGCCAGTCTCTGTGACAAATGGGGCCTGTGCTCCACCTTGCCACAAAGGCATTTGGCAAGGTGGACCAGGTCAGCCTTCAAACCATGGAGACCATTATTTGACAGGAACCAGTTACAGGCAGGAGACAACCGTGGACTCTGGTAACTATTGCATAAGGTCAGAAAAATTGCAAATGAGAGTAAAATAATCTGGGAAAAGCTTAGCTGAAGCATTTTCTCAAACAACAAGAAAAAATGGTTCTGTAAAAAAATTTATTTTTTTCAAAATTTAAAACCAAATTTTAAAAGGTTGATTTTTATGCCAAACTGGGGGTTTTGTCGTTTTTTACTCTTTTATTATAATTTTTTAGAAAACCAATATAAATCTCAAAGAGCTATCATGATAGGTATTTAGGATTTTTTTAAAAAGTCCATAATGAATATGGAATGAGGAAGATGATTGGATAAAGAACATAAAAGGGAAAAACTGTTATCCAATAAAGGGTTTTTGGAATCCAACTTTGTCAGTTGGATTCATTACAGTCTCTCAGACATAAATGTTCAAATTTAGAAGCATGCACATTGAAAATAATACTTTGTTCCCTGAATAGATTTTGGTGGATTTACTCCTGAAATTCACTATTTCCAATTTGAGTCCCAAAAATAATCAATATTTTCAAAAAGTGAGTTGTTTTGTGTTTGAGCTCATCACTTTTGTGACTGAACCTCATGTGTTCTCTGTTTGTATAATATTTGCCACATACTCATAATCAAGTTTGATGTAAGATGCTTCAGCAAGTGACTGGATTGTGTGTGTTATGAATTTGAGTTTTATGCATTTGCTATCTCACTTTCAGAATTCAGTATTTGACTCTATTTTTGTTGTATGATTGACTATTTTTGTTTTCTAGCCCTAGATAAATGTAAGCTTTATTGAGTAAATTAAATTTCAACTGGTTCCAGTTGAAATTTGTTTTGTGACTGAGTTCATGAATTCTAAACTGACTAATATAAGTTTATCTCAACAGGTTTGAAAACTACTGTACTTTTGTTGTTGCTTTTTACATTTTTATTTAAATAATTACTTGTTTACAAGTACCATATTATGATGTTAAACTCTAAATGTATTTACCCGGAGAAAAAATGCTTTGAATTCATGTTGGAAAGGTTCTAACAGGTCAAAGCCTAAAGTAAAGAGCTGGGTGAGGAAAGGCTTGCTTGAGGTGTATCACAATTTGTGTAATACATGTCATATTACTATAAAGTACACTAAAAGGTGCAGCAATAACCATAAAAGCTCCACCCATACTAATACACTTTAGCTTTTGATAAAGATACTGCAGCTTTGTGAGTGATTTAGATTTCCAAAAGCCATGCATCAACAAGATTTTCAAGCCCACTAGAAAGCTAATACAAAACCAGGTAAATAATTGTGATCAGCAAAGTCTGGATCAAGTGATAGCCATTAAAACTTAAAGATATGTGAATTTGAGGTTGCATCATTTGTGTAAATATCTGGTTTAAACCCAGTATGGACTAAAGCTATCTAGATTTCTGGATCCTTAACATTAGAGCCCTTTTTTAAATAATCCCATTGATTTGGTTGTCAGAAACTTAGTTTTATCATTTTTCACTATACTACATCATGCTATATGTGCAATATACTCATATTAATTCCATCCAGTATCAGCTGTGTATTATAGCATTGCAACTAAACTAGTTATATTCAATATTTGAATTGGAGAAGACAACAGTCCAGAAGGAAAACAGAAAAGATATTATGAGCAAGATGATCTTTATTGAGAAGATTGTGAGTTCTTATATTGTGATAAGGAGCCATTGAGTCACTTAGGGGGTGGCACAGGTGGTATGATCTAGATAAGGTGTGAATACAGGCTGAATGAGGTAATATGAGGGATTATTGTCATAATTAAGCCTTCTCCTTATGTGAAAATATGATATTCTGCTTTATCAAGGGAATCAAGAGGGGCTATGACATTAGATCTGACATGGGGGACTCATTGAGCACCCCTGTGGGTAATGAGGTACAGTTGCAAATGGGATGTTGATTCCAGTTGCAACACTAGCAGAGTTAAAGAAGAACAAAATATATGATACTATATAATATCTTTAATTAAATATAAATAATGATGTATTTGGTGATTTGGCTTTCAGGGGAGAAGTATCATAGTAATATAGGTACCAATAAATATTTTAAATTGATCTGAAGACATATTTAATAGTTATTTGCTGTGGCATTTTATCTAGCATTCTTGGCTTGATAGCTATCTTGTCTTTTAGCTTTGGGTGGTTTGAGTTAAGTAGATGTAAGCTCTTTAAAATTCAAAGCCCTTTAAGCAATTTAACTCTGCTGTTTTGATCTGCCCTGCTGAGAGGTTGTCTTATTGTAGATTAAATATCAAAAAAGAAATTACAAGATAATTGGATGTTATATTTTGCTCATTATTTCTTATTTTCAGGCATTCTAGTGCTTTGAATATGCTTCTTAAAAGTTTAATAAATAAGGAAAAGAGAAATTTGAATGCAATATGATACTATTAGATTAAATCATAGAATTTTATTCATAAATTAGTGCTAGATTTTTGTACATATAGATAATATGGCAATAGTAAGGCTACTTTGAAAGCCAGATTTTTTCTGATGATCAATTGGAATTAAATCAGGTCATGAAATCATTATTATTGAGATTTTTTAAAATTAATACCTGGGAAAATTGTTTTCTGAGAGAGATTAATTAAAGAAATTGCAACATCTCTCTTGGGGCACTGTAAGCTGTAGGCTCATATAATTTATTGAAAGAATCTGATATATGTGCCTGATATTTGTCCAGGATAGTCTTAGAGGCTGAAAGTCATGATTATCATCATGCTTAACTAGTTTTGCAGAACAATGGTGGCTCAATATCAGATATCTATTTATTTGGAAAGGCTTCTCTAATTTAATGAAGTAAAGATATAAAATTTAAGTATATAATTGATTTAACTAAAATAACTCCATCCATTAGCACATTGACAAAAAAGCTGCTAATAATAATGTTAGACCAGAAAGAGGTTGAACTTAATCAATACATCATAGGGACTATCATGTCTCAAAGAATACAAAGATGTATATTTGTCAGGGCCAGCCCTGCTGTCAAGCCTGCATCAGTTGCTTTAGGCAGAAATAACAAATGCAGGTGGAAATAAAAGTATTTTCAGGCTACTACCAGTGCTCTTATTTTCAGGACAGGTCCTGGGTCAGAAATTACAAACTTTCAAAGGATTAAGCTGAGATCAAGAGCATAAAACAGACTTAAAATCCCTGTTACTTGTGGTAAAAGAGCCCACATAAAAGTTGAAATGATTAGGTATCTTTTTCAGAAGTGATGCCTAAGGCTAAAAATAAAGTTATAGACTCTGTTCACAAGCCTGGACAATTTGAATCCATGAATTGTAGCATCCAGAGCCAAATTTATGAAGAAGATGTTAGATCTAATTTCCAGAGCCAAAACCATCAATAATATTTTTGAAACAGCAAGGCTGATCCCTGGCAAGATTTCACACAAGAGAACATGTATCACTTGATTTGGCTTCACTGGTACTCAAAGCCAAATGCAGAAGTCAACACAGATTATCAAGCAAGAAAACAGGAACCAATAACATTTATAACCTAGTGGAAACTCAATTTAGTGCTTCACTAATTAGCAGAATCAAGCCACCCCCTACCCAAATGTGGGGTTCCTGGTCACCAGTCCCCAAAGTGTGTCCTGGGTTATAGCCAGGAACCAGCTTGGAGGAGTTGACATTTTTTAGTAGTGGAGGGTGGCCTGCTAGAAGTTTGTACCTAGCCTGCATGACTTCAAACTTCTTCAGTAATTTTCCAATCACTAGGTGGGCATCCCCACCATGCACCTGTACTTCAGCTGTTGCCAACCCCTCTGTGGGCCTGTACCAGTCTTTTAACAACCTAGTAAACTCATTTTCTATGAACTCTCCCCCTATCTGTCATCTTAAGATGCCTAGTTAACCTCTCTCACTACTCCTGGGAAGACTTACTGGTGGCAAATCTTCTACAACTTTGACAATAGGTATCCTCCTCCCCCTGACTAGGGTAAAAGATATGAGGTAACTCACTCATAGGGCTTGTCTCTATTACTTGGAAATTTTGGCAGGGATTGAAATAGGCTTTTATTCACTTTCAGAAGAAAGATTCCATTAGAAAGCTTCTGATATATTTTCTGGGTGTGGGATACAATATGGATTTTGCCAATACTTGAAGTCCTTCAACAATCTCTTGGACTCCTTGTACTTAGTCTTGGACTCCTGCTCCTTAGTCTTGGGCTACTGTGCTTTTCTCCAGCTCCAGTTTCTTATTCCTAGCTCCAGATCCTTAGTCTTGGGCTTCTGCACCTTTATCTTGGTCTTCAGCTTCTTTTGTAGTCCTTGTGGCCTTTGTAATCTACTTGATACAGTCACTGAAAAGCCTCAGATAGCTTCCCCTTTTATAGCTCCTTGTTTCAGTCCAAGAATCTCTCCCAGAACTCTGGTTTTTCAAAGCTTAAACTATCTAATCTCTCTCTCTATAATATATTAAATACTTTTAATTACTTCAGCCAATTAAAGCCCTGGATTTTATGCTTCTGCTCCTCATTTTTTAGGCTTTAACTCTTCAGTTAAAGCCCTTAAAACACTGATTAAATAAACTTTGACTTGCAGCCAGTCAAACACCTTGATTCAACAGTTTTTAAAAACAGTCTACCCAAATAACTTGCTCTTTACTATGATTTAAACCTGAAGCTGTCTTGCTCTAGATAAACAACTGCTCTGCATTTTGAACAGTTTCACTGTAATTCCCGTCATGTTTCTCTGGCAAATCTTGAGCGCTTTTGTCTATGTTTTACATAGGGGATTTTTGAGTCCTCAATTATTCAATGTTTCTCCAAGTTTCCCTGCATTTTCTTCACTATTTCCCAGTTTTGAACTTGCCTGTTGCTTGCCTTTCACCTCTCCTAGTTGTTCTCGGAAAAATTTGCTTATTTGCCTTCACAGTTTCTCTGTTTTGTTTCCGGCCTCTTTCCAGCTTCATTTCACTCTATTAAATCTTAATAAAAATACAGTTCAAACACTTTAAGTTTTTCTTTTCTTTTTTTTAAAATAATATGATATTTAATTATTTCTTCATATTATATTATTGGCAGTTTTAAATCATTATTTCACTGCTTCTTTCTTATGATTTTCTCTTTCTCAAGAAACCAAAACCAACATTATAGCTCCTGTATTTGGATCATTATTTGTTAGATTAAGCCAAAGCGCCAGCTTAAGCATTTTAAAGACTTTTAACTTCTTTGGTATCATTTAAGTTGTAAACTTATGTTTTTTGAACACTAATATAATGCTTAGTTTACTGAAGAAAAGTTTAAGAGTGTAAAATATATAAATAACAAAAATAAATCTTATTTCTATTAACTGTATTTTTGCTAAAAACCCTTTTTCTATTTTAATAAGCCAAGAATCAAATATATGAGTTGCATGGAAGAGTAATAGCAGCCCCAAAACCATAATTGCTATTACCCTATCTTTGGCTCATATAATTAATTTCTTAGTTATTTTTAGAAAAAAAGTTGTTGTATTTAAAAGACTATTTACCCTATGTGAAATATAAGTTTTTGTTATGCGTCCAACTTCATGAACATGTCCTACTAATCCTTTAGTAGTATCAGCTCTCTTTCTTTCTCTGCCATCTGTGCAGAACTTTGCACAATAATTTATTTTGGAGTACTCCTTAACATCCTCAAATGTCAAAGGTGAAACATACAGCTCACCATCTTTCATTAAATATGAAATATTAACATAAAACGCTTTGGCTTCAAGCCAGCTTTTTTTAGGCCTAGATTTTCTATCATAGATGTGAAAAAAGGTTTTTTGGGAAACATATGAATTATTTACAAGTGTCTCATATAAATCCTTTCTTTCTTTCTTCTTCTCTCTCAAAAACCATTTTGAGATCATTTATATTTTTTATATACATCTCATTTTCCTTTTGTTTAAATATTTTAGATAATACACCAAAATGACCATCAACAATACTTTTGCCATGACACTCAACAAATCTATTAAACTTAATTGTTCCTTTTATAATTTTAGTTACCTCTTTAAAAAGATAATATAAGAATTCATAAGATCTTAAATGATTACCATTATCAGTCCAAACTTTAATATTTTTAATATTCTTAAATTTATTATTTTTAAGCAGATTTATCAAACACTGACCTGAAAACAAAGAGACATGAGATAAAATTTCAGATAAAAAGTCATGATACTCATATTTAATTTTCTCATTTTCTTTAAAAGCAATTGCAAATCCTAATAAAGAAATAGGTATTTTCTCATAAAAACAATTATTTGTCTCTATAGGACCCCCACCTATTTTAAAGTTTTCTTTATAGTCTATTACTATAACACATGAATTATTATCAAGATTATTTATATCACTAATATATTCTTTATTTTGATGCTTATAAAACTTTTCATGTAGGTCAATAGATTCCAAATTTTCTTTAATAGTTTTAGGCAATGGCAACTTCTTTATACTCAAATCCTTTTTCTTCATGTCTTATGATTTTTTCAAGTTGCAAATGTTACACATATCAGTTTGCCTTTTGCTTTTAATTATATTATTAGTAACAAGCTTATAGAAAGTGGAAATTGAAATAGAAATATTGTTTTTTATTTTCATATTTTCATATTTTCA
This sequence comes from Entomophthora muscae, assembly GCA_014839935.2. Lineage (NCBI taxonomy): Eukaryota > Fungi > Entomophthoromycota > Entomophthoromycetes > Entomophthorales > Entomophthoraceae > Entomophthora > Entomophthora muscae. The sequence goes on along the minus strand of QTSX02003065.1, from coordinate 81,662 downwards.
TAAATTATTTTTTTGTTTTCAATAAGGAGTATTTTATTTTAGTTGAGTATTCACTCAATTCTTTTTTTAATTCTTCATAAATCAATCCAGGGGATTTTTTGGTGAATTGGCTGGTTGGAAATGAATTTTTTAATATATGTTTTAAATATTTTTTATGTTTTCTTTCTTTACTGAATCATTTTTTCCTTTTTTATTTTTTGCATTTAATGATGCTTTTTTAGCCTTTTTTATTTTTTTAGATTATGAATACTCATTTTTTGTCATTTTAAATCCATGATCCCAAAGCTCTTTCAGACTGTAGCTTGATGTAATCAATGCTCTTAGGGAAGGTGCTTGGCAGGGGACTCTGACATCAATTCCTTTAGGTTGTTAAGGAAATCATCTGTCTTAGAATTTTGTATGACAGGTAAGAAGGTACTTTTTCCAAACTCTGTTTTTAATAAGAAATGCTCAACAAAGCTGTTAAGATCACTGCCAGCAGTAAAAAGGAATGCTTGTTTAAGCATAGAGATTCTTTTTCTCTTAGTAGAAGCCCCCAGTGAGAAAAAGGGTGTCATCTGAGGTGCAAACTTGATAGGTTCCATAATGATAGTGGTTGGGTTCCTTGGCTTGGTTCAGGCAGTTCTTGCTTGGAAATAGATGTGCAGTTATCAGAGAGGAGTAAAGGTGTGGATTGTAAAGTAAATTTCTGTAAAGTTGAGATGTTTAAATACCATGTTAGCTGAGCTTTTGCACTACAGGCATAAATCCCCAACCGACCCCCAACTGATCTCCTTATTTTATCAATATCACCCCTGAAGTCTGATATTATTGTTTATTTACCCCTTTTTATATTCTGGTTAACTGTTGATATCTCCGCAAATAGTACTTTAATCTCACTCAAACTAGTATCATTAGAAAGCCCTTAATTTCAGCTTTCGGAATTGTGCTGCAACTCTATATTTCAATACTAATTTTTTATCTTGAAGTGGCTTTGAATGTAAGCTTATAAAATTATTATTTGAAATAAAATATGCTAATTAACTCTTAAAGTATGATATTTTAATCAGTAAACTAAATTTAAAGTATAAATTATTATTTAGCTTACTTCTAGTAACCAACTCAAAAACATTTTGTTTAAATAAACTTAAGTTTATTATAACTTTTAACAGTTCTTAAAAAATGAACTTTATATATATTAAATCTATCAAAACAAAAATGTTATTTTTAATCACATATAAATATTTGGTTGTATAATTAAAGTTGTATCTTATTTTTATAGATACAATGACTAATATCATTTTCCATTTAGTTTAAATAAATTTCAACCTTTATAAAATTTAATTAAATAAAGCAGGATTTTGATACATTCTTTTTTATGTTTGAATTTTTTATACATATTATCTCTAGCATACAGTATAAAAATATAATTTTATTAAATAGTTGTATAAAGCTATTTTATTAATATTAAATACTTATGAATTTGAAAAGAAAAACTTTTACTCTCTTATAAGTTCTTATTATATATTTTCTATAAAATCTAACTTAAGAATAAATTACTTATGCTAAATGAGATCACTGAAATTTCAATAAAAGTTTAGTTTTAATTTTAGTTTTTTTTTTAACTTTTTACTAGACTTTTTTATAAAAAAATCCATATTTATTTAATATTTATTTATTGAATATGCAAAAAAGCTTTCTGCCCTCTTTTTAAAAAGAGGGATTCAAAAATTATTATATTTTAAATTAAATATTTTTAAAAAAGCTAAGATTTTAGGCAACAATTTACTTTCCAACAAAAAGCATCATATCAGTTTTTATTGTATTTTTATGTTGATCTTTTTAGAATGATGTCATTTTGTACTAATCAGCTTTCAAGAAATAATGGCATATGAAATAAGATTGTTGCTAGCTTTTAATACAGTTTAATTTAGCCGTAAGTAGAAAATGATTAATTTAATATAGGTTTTTATATTATAAGGATTAAATAAGATTTATTTTGTTAAAATTGTTGTGATTATTTAAATTTATTGATAAGAAAATTAAAACAAAATTTTAAAGTGTTAAGTGGCACAGTTAATAGGAAACATATTAATCTAACAAATAATGACCCATTTAGTCCAGCTAGTTCTTCTAAGCCATCTTCAAGTTTCTCAGCTAGTCCTGTATCATCATCTTCTGGTCTCTCAGCCAGTTTTTCAACCACTTCTTCTAGTTCTCCAGTCTATCCAGCAATCTGTCCTTCTCAATAATTAAACAACTCATTTCAGTCACCAAACAGCTTAAACCAGTCTTTTGGCTACTCCTGCATCCTGCTCCTTTGATCCTCTGGCTATTCCTGCTTCATGATCAGCTACTCCTGCATCATGATTCTCTAGTCTTCTAACTAATTCTTCATCATGATCAGCTACTCCTGCATCATGATCTTTCAACTAATCCAATCCTGCCTCATGATTAGCTATTCCTGCATCATGATCAGCTAGTCCTTTCCTTCAACATGATTCAACAGTCCCTTAACTAGTCTTCACTGTGATCATACAGTCCTTCTTAATAGTATTTACTAATGATCCTATACTATGAACTGCATTGGTTCTCAATCTCAGTTCCTGTTACCAGAAACTGTAGACCCAGGCATGAGTCTACATTGAACTGGTGTTTAACTGGGCCCTCACAAGTGACAATCCACTTAGGCCATCCAATCATATATCATTCAAGTCTATGAAGTTGTCTTTACTCACCCAGGTAATTAATTCTGAGCTTTCAGTTGCAAAGTAATCAGCTTTACTTCCCAGAATCCTGATCACACCAAGTTTTGCAGCTGCTTCCCCAAGCAACTGCCTTGGTGACACCCCTGGGCATATATATGCCCACCAATGCTCACTTTGGGATTTTCCCAAAGCTTCCATAGGGACATAAACGAGGTCACCCTACCAGTCTGTTAGGTAGATTGCTTGCTCACAGACCTCCTGTAAGCGTATCAGGGTATGTAGAGCTCTCAAAGCTCCTCCCCTCACTGGCAGCCCGCGTTACCCACCAGGGGTCCAAAAACTTACAGCCCTTTTAGCCAAGTTACCTATCATGCTGGCACACTTTCCTACCCTGGCATCCTGTGTTACCCGCCAGGGTCTAAATGTCATCCAGCCTGTATAGCAAACACTACCCACCAGGCTAGACCACTCCCCACCCCAGGCAGCTAAAGTTCCCTGCTAAGCCATCTCATTCCTCACCCCTAGCAGCCATAATTCCCTGCTTGGTGAGGACCTCTAGCCCACAGCAGCCAATATCTCCTACCGGGTGGGGACAACTTTTGCCTCTAGTAGTCTTTTCTGCCTACTATCTAGGCCTTACCTTCCCTAGTAGCCATTATTTTTTACTAGGCCTCTACCTGCAATAAACCAACAACACACTATCAATCTTCAGCATAGCGTCTGTAAAGTTCCGTGGCCCACCTTTGGCCCTGGATCAGGATGTATTTCTCAGATCATCAAAAAAGGTGGCCCGCGTGCAGGCAAAACCCCTACAAAACCTGGAGGACTTGGCCCACACGGTAGACAAACGTTTTGTGTTGGCCTTCCCGGCTGAAGTTCCCATTTCCCCTTTGGAGTCCCCTCCAACTGCGGAGGAGACATTAATTCAGTTGGATTGCTTGTTGTCCTGGTGTTGCCCGGTCCTGAAACAATTAGCAAACCAACAAAAAAATGCGGGCCACATGAAGTTGGAAAGGTCAAACCTGCAGCCTGGGGAAATTGGGTACCAAAACCCGCAATCAGTGGTGTCCCAGGTAGCTAATTCCTCCGGCCCGGGAGTCCCCCGGCCCAAAACAATTGGGGTCCGGAGCTCTCTGGTGGAGACTTCAGAGGAAGGCATTAGGGGAAATGCGCACCCTGAGTCCTCGGAAGGCTCCTAGCCAATTGAGGGGCTGAGTCTTACATCCGGTCCCGCGGCCCCCTAATTTTCTTGGTCTCAAACCAGGAGAAGATTGGTCTGTAGTCTTTAATAGGCTCCCCTTTAGATGGCACTCCGATAGCCCCTTTCATAACCCCCCAGTCTTCTCACCCCTCCCTCTGAATATAATGGAAGCATGGGCCGTCAGGTCCCTTGCTTACCAATTCCAATTGTTGAATAAACTCCTGACTTTTCAAATTCTTTTATAGTTTTGAAGTTTGTTTAATAATATAGATAGTCTGTCTTAACTCCTGTTGTTGTCCCCGCCACCCGCTTTCCCTGGCCTGCCTGCCTGCCCGTTGTTTTTTGTTGGGAGTAGTTCCAAGAATATTAATTTGGATCATTCCCTGTTATTTACCCGTGCACTTGGTCCGTCCGCCCGGAAGTTTTAGCAAAAAGTGCACCCCACTGAAACCATGTTGTCTCCTTGGTACAAGGTGGCTATGTGGATCTTGGTGCCTATTCCTCTATTGTTCTGGTCCCCCAACCCTGTCTTGTGGAACAAACTTTCTTTGATTTCTGGGTCTTCTGAGTATATTCCTGGTCTGTTTGTAGATGTAATTGGACATTTCATCCAGGTTCCCACCAACTCATTATTCTATGGTTGGTTCTCTTGGTTGTCTACCTATCTTAAAGAATTGTTGCCCCCTTTGGACTCCGCAGTTCCAGCTTTCCTTCTACCTATTTTGCTTCAAACCCCTGAATCAGATACAGAGGTCCTTCTCACTTGGGACCACTCCCTGTGGTTATTTACTGGAGCCTTGGTCATGGCTTTGGATGCATACTTCCCTCCCCTTTCACACCTGGTCTCCTTTGGGAGGCCCCTTCGAGCGGCTATCCCATTCTTGCACTGGATGGCATCCTGGTGGTTGGTCCCACCAGGATGGGAGCCAAACTTTTTTAGTCTAGCCCCCCTCTCTTACAGCATCTTTGTATTTGAAGCCAAATCAACCCTCACCTGCAAAACTGCTCACATGTGGACCATCACACCAATCAAATTATTGATATGCGGGTATCTTGTTCCTGCTAAACAATTCACTGTAACTATATAATCCCCATATTGTAATAAAGGCATGATCTAGTTCCCAATAATTTTCCCCTTGTAACTGTCAGGATTGACAATTCTTTCCCCCTGGGAACCTGGGCCCAAGAGTGGGATTTGAACCCTGACCCTGAATCCCCACAGGCTGCCTGCCCGCGTTTTCCTGAGGTCAAGCCCCCGCAAGCTGAAGCCAAGAATGATGGTCCCAATAGTAAAGCTGACCAAACCAAAGGAATCAGTGCAACAAATGGAAGAGTAATCAAGGCGCCTAATGGAGGCAATGTAATTCTAACCATTAGCTTCATGAGCTTGAAGTCTGCACTGACGTCTAATCAAGAGTCATTCCCAGAAAGAGGCACAGGCCCGCGGCCCTACCCCATGACCACAACTCTAGAGCAAGATAATCAAGTAGCCGATCTGAGATCTCTGACCAATGAAAGAACTCCTGGCCCGGGTGCCATTTTGCCGCCTTTGAACCAGAGCACTCAGAACCCCCAGGCCCGTCTTTTACAATGCCCTGATGAACCCCCCATGAAAAGTATTAAGTTTGGGATTGGGGTGCTATATAGACCAAAGGACCCTGCACTCCAAACTTATTTCCATTTTTGAATAAAGTTTATGTTATTTTGGCTTACACAGATACTGCCTTATTTTGTATTTGCCATCTATCAAATCAGTACAAGATCTCCCGGCCCTCCTGCCTGCAGATTTCTGTCCTTCAGGTGCTCTCTTTGGCCCTTTTTACTTTACAGAATACCCTTTAAAACCTGAATATAAGGACTACACCCCAGAAAAGATACTCAAACTAGATCCTTTGGCCCGCATACAATCTGCAGTTAGATGCAACCGACAAGGTCCATGGATATTCTCAACACCCAAATTGTTTAGAGGGAAGTTCAACTGTCTTTCTGTCTACGACCTCCACATGGAACTGCCTGTGACCCACAAGCCTATGCCTGCCTCCTCACCTGACCTCCCAACTGACCACACTGACAAGCTGTTTGGTATTGTGTACATCACACTCATGGGGGTGAGTGACACTATAATCCCGGCCGCCTGCCCATGGTCCTGGGTGAAAAAAGTCCAACTCCTACCTTTTTAAGTTAGCTCTTCTCTTGTGGTGGGCTTTACCCGCAAAAAATCTGGCCCGAGTCACCCCTGAAAGCAATGGGCCAGCCGCCCAAGACTGGATCCCTGACAGTAGCTCTGCTAATACAGCACAGTTATAAAAAAAAAGATTTTCTTTCAGCTTATTATTTTTGAAACAATTAGAAAATCATCAACCTGACTAACTCATACAAGCTAATTTTAAAACAACAATAACTTTTAAATCCTCTGAACCTATTTTATTACCCTCAGCAAAATCATCATCTTTAGAAACTGAGCACTGTTTTTTCATAAAAACATCTCACTTTTACGAAAAAGATTGTTTTTTCACTTCAATTTTGTCATGATGAAGTAGAGTGAGAGCTTGTTGTAGTCAATCAAATAGATAATATACACCCAAATAAGGATAGCATTAGCAATGAGGAGGGAACAGTGTGTATTAATATGAAGTGATAACCTTTAAAAAGAGAATATGGAAAGGTGCAGCATATTATAATGCACAGGTACAAGAGGAAAACTTTGATTTGCTTCACAGTCAAGAATTTGGCACCATAGATGGGTTCACACTCAATTATGAAAACTTCAGAAATCATTTCAGCAGGTGAAGAAAGGTTTTCAGAATTTTGAAGTGGCAAAAATGCAGATTAAACAATCTTGTTATTAAAAATCTTATGAAAAGGTATTGTAATAAATGAATCATGAGAAAATATACTCTTATTAAATTGAAAATATCAAACTACTGAGGCAGTTTATTAAAATTATGTTACTTAAAGCCTTTTGGATACATCTTGATGAGGTGGCCTCCCTGTGTTTGGTATTTTGCCAGCTTAAAGATACCACTAATGATGGTTCTATAAACTGTTACTTCTTTTCATCAGAGGCTTTGGTTTGAAGACCAAAGGATTAGATGTGAAAGAATTGAGCGCAGGGCATCCCTGCCCGGCTTGGACTTAATTCTCCTTACCATCACCCATTTGCAATTGATCATTAGAGTTAAATCATTGATTGCTGCAAGTGGGTGGGGCTTTAAAGCCTGTTTTCTGGGTGGTGGTGCTTTGGCCTAGCCAAACCTGAAAAACTATGTCTGTGGCCAATTTTTGGGGCAGGAAGATATTTCTTTAATTATTGTTCCATTGGCTGATTTCTGAAAATTTTCATCCAGCTATAATTTTCTTTTGTATGTAATGTTTTTAACTTTGTAGCAATAAAAACCACAAAATAAAAAAGCCTATTCTATAAAAATTATTCTTTGAAACCTTTAATGTTCTTATTTTATTTCCTGGCAGTGAAATTTAATTTAATTGACTTTTAAAAATGTAAATATTCTAAATTAAGCCTGTTAAATACAAAAAATAAAACACTTATATGCATATATTGTAGCTTTTATTAGTAAATAGATTTTATTCAACTCTTTAACTTACTGTATAGCTAAAAAGTTACTTATGAAGAAAATTATGGTTAGTTTAAATTTGTCAGAAAATCAGTCAGTGGAACAATAATTGACGGAATATTTTCCTACCCTCAATTTTTTTGTACAAGTCACAAACTATATACCCTCTTTTGCCACAGTCTTATAACTAAAAACTCAATTGAATCAATTCAATTGACTTAATGTAATATCTTTCAAAACCAACAGTTTTTGACTGATAACCTTAAATGGGTCCACAGGTTTCACTGCATTAAGTCTAAATCCAAAAATAAAAATCAATTTTGAATCAATGTGATTAAAATGATGGCACCCTTAGTTTGAACTTAGACAGCCTTTTAATTTACAATCAATTTTTTATATATAAAATCTCTACTGCCGAAAGGCGGATCCATCAGAACTTGGATAGATAAGGGTTTATGCAGTACACAGCTTTGACAAGATCACTGATTATAAATACTAAATTAAGCTTTACATCTTGAACCAATCCAATGAGTTTTCAGATGCTCTTATTGAACCGCAATTTTCAGGCAGAGTTTAGATAGTTTAGATAAATCACTTGGATTTAATTTATTTTAAATAAAATCTTATGCAAAAAACACCACTTTGAATGAAGACATTAGACTTTAGGTGTTTATGCTTAAAAGCAACTTGTAAGTTTAAAGCCGAGATAGAATCACACCAAATAAATGGCCTTAAGATAAAGCCGTAATGGCTGCTAGTAGTAAACCATTATGTCTGCCGAGCAGGAATGAACCTTCGGTATGTAAAGGAGAGGTTCTTTAAATATAGCTATGTTCAAGTGTGGAAACCGAGTCTTTTTATGTGGAAAATAGCGCTATTGATTACTTTGATCACTCAGACTACGCGTGGTCAATTGATAGGACAAACCCGTATTGCAGGGGGGCGTTCCAGGCAAGGGATCCCTTGGGTGGCTTCGCTTTTTTTCGAGGGGAAATCATTTTGTGGTGGTGCCTTACTATCAAGTAAAGCAGTAGTAACCGCCGCACATTGTTTTGTTGGGGATCCTTCTCGTCAAAAGCACCTCACAGTGGTGCTAGGACGTGGGACTGATGAGAAACAAAAAATCCAGGCAAAGCATGTGTTTGTCCATGAAGGCTTCACTTTGGAGCTATTCAAATATGACGTTGCTGTGGTTCGGCTTGCAAGACCAGTCATTGTAAGCTCATATGCTCGAGTCGCTAGAAAACAAGACTATGCGCGAGCAAAAGTCGTAGGCTGGGGGCTTTTAGAATACAAAGGCTCTAAACCAAAAAGTATGCAGCAAGCAAATGTTGTTATACAGCCAGATCATGAGTGCCTTGAAAGCTTGAAATTCGACCCTGCATTATCCTTCTGCGCTAAAGGTTATCAATTTCATGAAAGTAAGTTTACAAATGAATAAATTGCTAACTGATAGCCCCATGTTCTGGCGATAGTGGTGGGCCTCTTTTTATGGGATCAAACGAGTTGGTTGGTACTGTGAGCTTCGGTAAAAAATGCTATGGTGAAGCTATCTATGCAAGATTGGCCACATTTTATGAATGGATACTTGACAGGGCTACAACCAGCAGTTTTCAATAGTATAAAATTTATTTTGTTTATTTTAGACTTTACTTTGATACATTACTTTGTGAGTTCTGATACTCAAGGTTGACTTTTTTAGCGACTGAATGAAGGCTTTAATTTCAAAAAAGAATTAATGTCTGAAGAAGGGAGCTCATACTACAAATCCATGTCATTTGTGACAGTTTAGCTAGTAAAGTTTGACTCTCAGATTGAGTACATCAATCACCACTGATTTTCAAACAAGTCTACGTGCTCCTTTGGCGGAAGCAACTTCGCACATCATACACAGATTATTATATAGTTTAATTTCAATAAAACATTCTTCACAACCGAGCATATTTAGGATGTAACCCTTTTCAAAAATAACTAATAGTTTTTATTTTAGCTTTACCACTATAACACTTTAAACCAGATGAAAAGCAAAAGGCTTATCTATTGGCCATACAAGAAATAAATTTTTGTCTCACCAATTTAGGCCAATAGCATTTGCTTTAAACTCTGACTCTTGGGGTTGCCATATAAAATTTCAATTCTGAAAAGTTTAAACCTGTTATGAAATTGCTGGTAGATTCATATTTTATAGGAGCCCTCAAAACTTAAAGTAGAGCATTGAGATGTGAAATGATAGGCGACCCAAAATCTGTTTCTTTGTGACTATTAATAAGCTCCACTTACTAAACGTTAATTCATATTAGAGGTAAATCTGGTTTAAGTGAAGTGTATGTCAGTGTTACAATAGACTTTATAGGCTGAGAATTTCACAGCCAAAAGGGTGAAATCGAGGAACTCAAAAGATGAACTTTAATTGATTAATCCAACCAATTAAAATCAAACAGAGTATCAAAATCGGGCAACAGCTACAACTGCCAACTTTGCATTGGTGGTTTGTATGAGACTAATTATATTGATAGTTGGATTATCCAGTCAGTAAATATAAAACTTGTGTATTAAGTGATCAACTGAAGCTTCAGATCAAAGGGTTCTTCTCAACTAGAAATATCCCACCCCAAATGAAGATAACACAAGATATGCTTACCTGAAAAAAGACCTGTAAAAGGGGACCATGCACTCTTTTCACTCTTCCTTTGGCTCTATTTGTGAACGAAGGATGTCAGAAAAGTAAAACTTGGCCTCCATCTTGAGGCAAATGCCACCAGAATACGCCCCAGCAAACAACTAGAAGCAACATTCTTTAATCGAGGATCAATGAGTTAAGAGAGAATAGAAAGGGGCTGAATGAGTCCAGCCCCATAAAGATATCACTACTTAGCAGTGAATCAGCCCCACATAATCTCAGTATCTTCCCCATTGTCACTCCCATATTAATTCTCAATGATATCATTTAATGAGGATGAGTGGCAGGTTGCAAAAGGGGAAAGAAATTCCCACCTCCACTTACTCCTGGCAAAAACAAAGGTGGGGCAGCTTCCTACCCAAAACCTTGGATACTCAGGCCAAAAATAGGAATCATTAAGAAGATAAATAAGGAATAATAAGTTAAGAGAATAGAAATTAACCACATGAAAAACACCTAATACTCTAAATATTCAAAGAACAAAATTCAAATAGATTATGTGAGTTGTTTTAAAAAATCTCAAAATCCAATAAAACTTAAGGTTAAACAACCAATAAGCTATTTTTAACACATAATGTACTTTAAAATAATGGCCAGTAAATTCAGGCAAGAAGAAGCAAGAAATTGTCATGGATAATGCCATCTTGGCCAAATTTGTTTGCCTCTAAAAAGTCAAAAGTCAAAAGTTCAGAGTTTATAAATTCCACTGAAAGAGCTGGCTAATTTAAACCAAGCTATTGATAGCAAGTGATTTGTGGTCAAACATGTGGAAAATTTGTCAGACTCCTCAAAAAGTGCCTTTAACCCTATGAAAACCAGAAAAAAGGTATCAGTGTTTTTTGGCTCCATAATAAAATTATGATGTTACTTGATTCCCCTTTATTTCTGGAGGCTTGGTAATAAAATCAATCCTGCACACATCATCATTGATTCCAAGGGACATATTGGCTGAAATATGGATAGGAAATACTGCAGTAGTTGAATAAACAATATACAGTTTTAACGCTAGAGTTTTTAGTTTTTTAACTTTTGCTACATGGAAATGATACTTCTCTTTATTTATGTTCTTGTCTGTTTCCTTGTGGTGTTGATTTTGCAGTGTCTGCAGCCTACACAGACAAAATAAAAAAATTGCAAGCTTTGTTTGGAAAATCCTGTCACAAGTTTTTAGTCTATTATTTTCTTACAGTAGTTTTCAAACCTGTTGAGATAAACATAAAATATAAGTCTAAAAAATACAACTCAGTCTAAAAATGAAATCAAAGTGGATCCAAATCCATTGTAATTTAATACAAATTTTTTAATTTTTGATTTCGTTTTTAGACTGAGTTGTATACATTTTTAGACTTAGATTTTATGTTTATCTCAACAGGTTTGAAAACTACTGTTATTTATCTTTGATTTCTTGGTACTGTCACAGCATCTTCAATTACTCCTTCTCAGTGAATTATTTTCATGAAAAATGACTCAACCTTTAAATAATATGTGATATCATTGCCGCATCCCAATATCATATGAGGATCAAACATTCAAATCTTATGAGAAACAATATCTCAACAAGCCTCATGACTTATATGGACACTATGTGGTTTATCAGGATACTATATAATACTCTTCTTCTATATCAAATCAAGTATCATTCTCTTCTTTAAGTTTCCCTTTATGTGTCTCTTATACTTTCCTGAAGTAAATATTTGACAGTAGTAGCACAGGTAGATTATTCACACCTATTCACCTTAAAGAAAAATCCCTCTGAAGAAAAAAAAACCAAGATATATCACTCTCTACCAATTTAAGAACTTACAAGTAGTGATAAGACATTCTCACGGGCTATGCTGTCTTCAACATCTTACCTATACCAATTAGGCAATTAATCTTCTTCAGCACTCATGAAGCCCTGACCCAAACTGCAGCAAAAACATCTGTACCCAAAATATCATTCATATGTTGCAAACAGACTAATTTTAGTTCAGTTCTTTAAATAAGAAAGACAACAATCCAATAAGAAGACATAGATTTGCAATAAGATGACATCTTTCTTTATAAATGTGAGTTTTTACTCTGAGAAGCAGCCAAAGGTCTACAAGGGTTAGCATAATGCCATGTTTCAAATAGGGGTTGGACTTTGATTAACTTGTCAAGGAAGTTTGGCTGGAATTGTTTTTTCTTTTTATAGGTAAGTATGTCCCATATTTTGACATTTGAGGAGTAAGAAGGAATCTTGTTAGATACAATGTGGGGTGGCTCATTGAGTGCCTCCCTATGTATCATAAGATAAATTGTCAGACAAGGTAACAATATTGATTAAAAATATAGTATTCCAGTACCTTTTTCCCGCCAAGTTTGAGAACTTGCAGGTCTTTGCCAAGAAAAATCCTCTCTTTGAATTCAAAGTACACAGAACTAGTTCACACAAGTTAGCTACCCCCAGAGAGTCTGGGATGTGAAATTGCACTTAGAATAATAGGGTTAGCATCCAGATTTTTAAGTGAATGGTTTGAAAATAACCCCACCCTGGGAAAAACTGGGAGCTTTTAAAAATGACTTTATTGAGAATTTTTCACTCAAAGACTCTAACATATTTATATCCTAAGAGCTCAAAAGCTCAAAAAGACAGGAAAATTGATGAGTATGCTACAGTATATTAAGACATTTGAGACAGCGCTCAGTCATGTGGATTTTGATAGCCCCTTTATCAGTTTGGACTTCTAAAATATACTCCTGTCATAAATTATATGATAACAGATTAAGTAACTACACTAATTTCCTAGAAACCTTATTGAAAGAAAAACACATCACCCAGAAGTCTTAAAACTTATGCCAAATGACAAAACACAAGAATATTGCTACCACCAGAAAGAATACTTGTCCCAGAAAACAAGCCAACTTCACAAACAACTCTAATCCCAGAGGAGGAAGCTGTAGCACTCAGGCTATCCAGATGAAATGTACTGAAATCCCTCCCAAATAGGGGAAATATTAGGAGAGTGCTTAGGCAAGATTCTATCCCCTTTATCACAAGGCTTGTATATAGACTAAGATGTGAATGAAATTATCATGACCCAAGTCTCCTCCAAAAATCCTATTCTATTTGCTGCCCAGACAGGAAATAAACTTCTCATATATTCTTTCTATTTTTGATGCTATAAAGACACAGCACTATTTGACACTAGAGCAGATTGATCCCTTATTGACAAGAAGTTTTCAAAATTATGAAATTAACTAAATTCAAAATAAGTGTGAGGCATGCTATTATGGCATACAAAAAAAGTAAACCAGTCACTATGGAAGCCTACCCCTTTTAGTGAATAAATAGGAGATGTTCAGAACATCCTTAGAAATTCTTTATACCCATTCCCAAATATAGTGGAGTGTTGGGTTTGGACTAGATGAGAAAGACAAAACCACACATTGGCTTGAAAAGCTCTACAATCACCATCTATCAAGGATACTTCCACCATCATGTCTACCCCATACACCTTGATAATCTCACGAGAGACCATATATTTGTCAATATCACCAAGATGAAAGAGAAAGAAGACCTCAGAAAGATTTTCTAGAACACTTGTGCCTATGATATCATTCACTTCAATCATGTAGAAGCCTCACAAGATCATTATCTCATATATAAAAAGCTAGCTCAATAATTCTCCTCCATCTTTCAGAAAAAACTACCAGGACTCCCCTCAACTGAGGCATTTTTCATAAAGTTGACCTCAAGAGAAGTGTTTTTAATACAAAAACAATATGCCAGTTAACATCACAAAAATATGATACCTTAAAAGAGTATCTAAACAAAGTGTTATAAAATGGGCTTATATCAGCCTTCAAGTCTCTATTTGGTGTGGGTGTCTTCTTTATGGCCAATAAGAACGGTGTAATCTGCCTTATCACTGATTAATGAGCCTTTAAGAAAGTCAAAATTAAGAACATGTATCCCTTCTCTCTTATTTATGACTTCTTTGATGCTCTAGGGGGTCACAATCATTTACTAACATTAATCTGACTGCAATATAGCATCAAATCCAAGTCAAACCCAAACACATCCCAAAATAGCATTCAGAACTAAATATGGTTCATATAAGTGTATTTTCATAAGCTTTGGCATGACTAATGCTCCAAGTACCTTTTTTAAATTCATAAATAAAATATTTAAAGAGAATATTGGGAAATACATAATAGTTTACCTGGATTACATAATTATCTATAGCCCAACAAAAGAACTTCCATATGGGTACAGTAGTTTTAAAAGCTATGGCAACAACCAAAAATACCTCAGATTTAAAAAAAATGATTTCAGATTTGAACAAAATCCAACTATCAGGTTAAAATATACACTCTGTTAGCAGGGATTTTTGGCATTAATGGGCAAAATGAGTCAACACAGCAAAGAAGTGCTCACACGCAAAGCAAAACTATTCAAAATACAATCCAAAATACATTGATTCACAAATAAAATGGTGTGAGTTGACTTTCAGTGTACATATGTTTACTATATGAATCAGTGAAAAAATACACCCAAGCAAGGTGAGTCAAAACTAAACCCAAAACTAAAACACAATAGCAACTAACTATGTAAACAAAATCACCCAATCAGTATGTGTAATGGATTGTAATCAAGAATGATACCAAGGTATCTAAAATAAGACACAAGATCTGAAACATCAATTTTAAAAATATTGTGTTGGGTGCTTAATTTGGCGTAAAATCTGGGAAAATGGGTGGAAATTATTTCAGGTATTCTAAAATGGGTGTGGTAAAACCAAAAACAACTAAGAAATAAAAAATCTATAATTGGGATATTGGGTGAAAAAACTCTAATTAAATATCCATATTCAGATAAAAGCAAAAATTAATATTAGGGAGTAACTTAATTGAAATTTAGTTAATATTTTATTAAATTCTCAAAATGGAAGGAACACAAAAACAGAGTACCAATGCACCTGTTGTGCGCCGCAGTTGCAGTTACCCCCGCGGGTCAAAGAATAGAGTTAGTGCAACCCAAGTGCCTACTCAAGAAGGAGATGGGAGAGGAGAGTTCAATAGTGACGCTGCACTGACACAGCCGGTTCAAGGAGCACAAGCTGCTAGGGTGCAGCGCATCAATCCTTGGGTCCTCAAGCTGACCCAGAAGCCCACCAAGGTTACCACGACAAAAACAGTTAGAAACAAGGAGGTAGAACTTACTTTGTATGTGTTTGATGTTGTGTACCAGAAAGAGTTGGTCCCGTCAGCCATGCTGGAGAAGGTGAAGCCTGCACTTGATACTAGCTACAAGCCCTACGTCAGTGATGGCAACCAGGAAGAGGACAAGGAGCCTGAGTTCTACAGAACTGATGAGGGACATCTGGTGTTAAAGAAGGTTGCAGCCTTCTATACCAAGGTGCCTATGCCCTGTGTTGTGCCCAATGCCAACGAGTCAATCCCCACCACCAAAAAGCCTTCCCAGAAGTGCATCCCAGATATTAAACACATCATCCTGCTCAAGCTAATGCGGGAATCTGGTGATTACAAGGCGGCCACGGCTCTTGTTGGGGTGGATCCCAAGTACGCCTGCAAGACATTCAACAAGTTCATTGATACTGGCCGAGTCCTTGCTGCAGAGAACTCCTTGCGCCTGTTAACCATGCTCACCAAGGAGCACAAATGGGCAATCCACCAGTAGATAATCCAAGATTGCCATCTTGAACTGGCAAATATACAGGCCATGATCAAATCTACTTTTGGGGTTGAGGCCTCAATTTACTTTTACTACCATCTGGTGAAGGAAATGCGCTTTTTCTGGAAAAAGATTGGGATATCTACCTACAATTGTAATAGCCCAACCAACATTGATGTCCAGAAAAAATATGCAGAGGCGTACACTGCCCTCAAAGCCACAGGGACAGTCAAATTCTATTACATTGACAAATCAGCATTTGCCTTGTCTATGCGGAATGAATATGGGTATGTCCCAAAAGGCTCAAATGACGGGGTGGCTTGTTGTGCTGCAGTCCGTGCCACAGTCTATTCAATGGTGGCTCTCCTTGGTCCAAAGAGGGGTCAAGCTGTACCAAATGATATTGGGATCTCATAATAGCTGGACCTTCCTATCATTTCTCCAGTTGGTCCAGGAGCACCTGAGGCGCACAAGCCCGGGCTTCACCAACATAATTGTGCTGGACAATGTTGATCTCCATAAGTTGGCTGATATTCTTGAGGAATTCCCAATGATTGACACTAGCATTGCAGTGACCCCCCAGCAATTAGCCACAGCAAATTTGCGCCTTCTCTTCCTCCCTGCCTATTTGCCCTTCCTAAATCCCATCAAGGAAGTCTTTGGGTGGCTCAAGTGAGTTGTCAAGTGAGGAACCCCAACTGGGACTGAGGACCTCTTTGATTTGCTGCAGGCCGGGATCCACACCCTCCCAGCTGAGACCATGGCCAAATTATATGGCCACACTGATTTTTTTATCCCCGTGTGCCTTGCCAAACAGCTAATCAATTAAAGGCTTAGCTTGTCCAACTTTTTTATATTCTCTAATTTAATATTCAAGATTTATTAAACATCATTTTATATTTAGAAGCTTCTAAGCCCACAATCACATTCAGCAGGAACATCAATGAAGGTTAGTAATTTATTTATAATCATTTTTTATTATGGCATCTAAGGGTATTTCAAACAATTGACACTGGATTATGTAAATATATTTATATCACTCTTATCAAATAAATATAAAAATGGAATTTAAAAAAAATTAAATGTAGAATGTACAAACTAGAATTATATTTTATTGGCATATATTATTATGCGTATATGAAAACCTTCTCCTGGATTCATTTTGAAAAACTTGTTTGCTAAAATAAGCATTAGAAAAAATTAATTATAATAAAAATAATCTAAAGTGTAAAGATTTTTATTGGTATAGAGAATATATCAGGAGCTCCTGTAGTGGGTTCAGTGGTATGTACCCACCCTGCAATGGAAGTGGTGCACAACCTCCACTGCCACACTGTGAACGGTGGATACACCCTTTTTGAAATACTCCCGCCTGCTGGTGAAAGGCAGTAGGGTCAGGTGTTAGTGAAGCAGCAGCTTTTCAGTCAGGGCTGCAAACCCGTAGATGCCAGCCAGGACCAGGGCGTCCTGGATGACGTGATCCACTGAATTGTACCTGGGGGGACCTTCTTCCCGTCCAGTGAGAGCTGGGCCTTGTCAACCCCAAGAAGGACCCCATCTAGGTCCTCTACACTGGTGCTCATCCCAAAGAAGAAAAGATACCCAAGGTAAACAATGAGGTTAAGCCTTTGCCCAGCAAAGGCTTCAGTAAACTTGCACAGCTTATTGTATACTGCGCTTATTTTTTTCTTGTGTTTAGTTTTTGCAAAGGTGGGATCCATTGCCTGAGGAACCCCCATTTTGTTGGCACTCCAGGCTAGCCCAAAGTCCGCCAGGAGGATTTTGGTTTTCTTGACAGCTGTTGCATCTGCAACAGCCAATTTGCCCACCGCACGCCCAAAGTTCTCCAACAGGTAAGACAGGGTGTGCTCCACTGGGAAGCAGAAGTGAGCAGCTACATGGGCCTGGCCCATCTCTGGTACATTATTGAATGGGAGCGTCGCCAGGACGTCCCAAACAAGCTCTATGGAGTTTATACAGTAAACTTCACTGAGAACCACTGGGTCCAGGCAGACCAGTTGGGCATGCTTGTAGGCAGTAACTGCCCACTCAGATGCCCCCTCAGCATGTGTTAGCTCAGCAAATGCCTCCTGTGACATCAGAAAGGTACCATGAACGTGGTCTTCCAGCTCCCGCAAGACAGGGGCAGACAGAAATAGCTGTTTTGCCATGTGAGTGGCATAATTGGCGTAGAAGGTGGGGGGACAAAAGGGACCAGGACCCGTCGGAGTTCACCGTCAACGTTTTTAACAAAAAAGGCAAGTATTTGGAATTTTTTTTATTAATTTTGATTATTAGGTTATCTTCTACAGTCTCCTCCTTGCCTGCAGCCTTGGCTGGCTTGGCCATCCTTGGCGCAAGCAGTTGTGCGGGCAATTCTTTTTTCCTCTGTCCTTGCCTGCTTGATAGGTTTCAGGTAGGCATACATTTCAGAGTCATCTGTCCAGACAGACAGCACAGAGAGGGCAATGGATGTGAACTGGAGGCCTTCTACAACAGTCTTCTGGACGTTTAGAAGACACTCAATTGTCTTCTCTGACATGTCAGGTATTTTGGCCATAAGCGTCTTGGCTGACACCTTGTCAATTTTCTTGCCTTTGAGGACAGCAGACTTTACTTTTGCTTTGACCTTGCGGTCAATCTCCTTGATTTCAGCAATTGCTGAGTCAAGGTCCTTCAATAACTTCTCAAGTTCTCTCATTGATTTTTACTAACCTTTCCATATGTTTTTATAGCTTTCACCCCAATAAAATCTGTGCTATTCTGACACTATTGCCTCTTTGTTTATCCCTGTTTGTTTTCCCATTTACTACATTATCCCATCCTTTTACCCATTTTGTATATGTTTTACGCTTAACTCAATATATGTTGTTTACTTTGTGTTGGCATTGTTTCCTTAATTGCCATATTATTTTTGGCGCTTTGCAGTGCCCCTTGTGATAATATTAACAACAATTTGGTGATCAGCTAAATTTGAATTAGAAAATTATAGGTTAACTGTGTTTAGATAAAGCTGTTATTGATCCAAATTCAAAACCTTAATGATAAACTTTAAGCCAATCAGAAGCTGAGTGATAAAGTGATTGTTGTGAAATAAAGGGTCATTCAATAATTCTTTGATGCATGTGCACTAATTAATATGATTGGCTGGTTGTTTGGCTATTGTGCGCCATTGCTACTTTGGCAAGTTGTTGGTGGACTAGTGCTAACCCAGCAGCTAATTGGTCACTAGTCCACCAATAACTTGCCACAGCAGCAATGGCACACAATAGCAGAACAACCAGCCAATCATATTAATTAGCGCACATGCATCAAAGAATTATTGAATGACCCTTTATGTCACAACAATCACTTTATCACTCAGCTCCTGATTGGCTTAAAGTTTATCATTAAGGTTTTGAATTTGGATCAATAACAGCTTTATCTAAACACAGTTAACCTATAATTTTCTAATTCAAATTTAGCTGATCACCAAATTTTTGTTAATATTTTCACAAGAAGCTGTGTCTGGGTACTAAAAATAAAAGTTCTGGATCTAGATACATGGCATAGTAAGTATATGATTTTATAGAAATAAGCTGAACATAAAGAATAAAACCAACTATAAAAAAGAAAACATGAACAATTGAAATTCAAAATAAAGATAATATAAATAGAAAATGTTTGGCAACAGGGGGTTTATTGGGGCGGGGAAGAGTGATGCCTAGTAGGCAGAATAGCGCGGGAAGGAAGATGTAGAGATGGTACTGGCCTGGGGGGTCTGGGATTGAGTGGGTGGGGCTGGAAGGTGGAGGGTAGTGGTGGCGGGGGTAGGGGTAGAAGGATTGTGTGTGATGGCCAACATATATTGCTTGTTGTATTTCTTGTCTGTATTTAATAAAAAAAATTCCAAAAAAATGTATTCCTTGTCCGTCATTGGCTGGATGAGCTAGTAGGTAACAGTGGTACAAGATAGGAGGCGCTTATCCTTACATGATTGGTTGCCCATGTTCACATGGAAAACCATTTGTGCAAACAAGTCAGTCACCATTTGGTGACCAAAGAGAGAATTGGGGTCAAAGACCCCAAGATAGAGGTCGTTGAAAGCCTGAGGGCAGCGCTCCTGTACTGTGTCTCTGATGTTGAAGAAGACAACATCACCCAGATGGATGTCTACATGGCCGGCAGGGTAGACTGAGGCCTGGTGCCCGTGTTGCTGGATGGCCTCAAGGGCGGTGGAGCTACCCTCCATCTGGTGGCTCAAGAAAACCTGGTGCTTGGAATTCAAGCCATCTCAGGAGTTGAGTAATCCACCAAGGATATGGCTGTACTTATAGCTATTGATGAAATCTGGGTTTGTCTGATAATAGACAGAACCCTTGGCTGAAACAGCCAGAAATACACCAATAAACATCCCCTTCTTGACCTTCTTCCTCCCTTTTTGAGTGGCAGCTCTTCCTTGTTTGCCAAAATCATCAAAAGCTATTGATAGCTTGTAGTAGGAGATGAACATGACGTCATCTGTTAGACTAGTCAAGCATTGGACCAGGGTTGATTCAATGGCCTGATCATATGGGGAATCCTCAGCGCCATCCCATTGGTTGCCAGCAACATTGGTAAGAATCTGTATTGAAGCCACCTTTCCATGCATCCACAGCTGCACCATATGCTCAGACACCCAAATGCCATGGTGTGCAAGTTGCTTCTGGACCTGGGTCAAGGGAAGCTTGGGGTCCTGCTGCAGGAGGTCAAGCATAATTGGGTATGTGTGGGGTTCCTGTCCACCTTTCCCTAAAGTGTGTCCTGGGTCGTAGCCAGGGACTGGCTGGAAGGGATTGTCATTCTCTAGTAAGGGAAAATGTATCTCAGAAATATGTATAGGGGTCAAAATGGGCTTTTATTCACTCTCAGAAGGAAGATCCCTTTAGAAACCTTCTGGTATACAGCCCGGGGTAAGGGAAAAAATATGGGTTTGACAATACTGGGAGTCCTCTAAAAATCTCTTGGACTCCTTTTACTTGGTCTTGGACTTTTGCACCTTAGACTTGGACTCCTGCGCTGCGCTTAGGATCCAGCTCCTTATCTCAAGCTCTGGCTCCTTAACCTTGGGCTCCAGCTCCTTTATCTTGGGCTTCAGCTCTCTGTATATCTCTAGGGAAACTGTGGTAAGTTTGACTCCCTGGTACTTGACACTTTGTCAAGTACCAGGGAGTCAAGTGCTGCATATGTGAATCTATTAGTATTTTTGGCTTAACCAATTTTAAGCTAATTTTTACCTGTAATTTAGGGGTTTGAAACCAAAAACCAAGGTTAAATTTACTCAAACTTGACTCTGTTTAATAAATCAGTTAGCTAAAATACCAATTTAAGGGGCAATTTATAAGTAAATTTACTAATATAAATGAAAAAACCTGTGTTTGACACTCTAAACCAAAAAGTGACCAGTTCGACACTTTTTAAGCCAAGTTTTAATTTTATTAATAAAATACATATGCACTTATATAAAATTTATTATTTACTATTATATTTTTATTATTAGTGTCCATAGTTGTTGATTAGGCACCCAATCATCACTATACTGGATTTAGTGGCATAGACATTAATCAAATACCCCACTTGTTTTACTTTATGCCATTCCCGGGTTTGTGGATTAAGTGGTGCCACATAAATTAAGCCCAATTTATTAAGAGATTTCATATGTAATTTATAGAAAAATGAAACTCGACACTTTCTTTGTTTGACTCTATCCACTTGACACCCAATCAGTTTTGGATTTAACTAACCAAAGGCTCAGAATTAAGGCTAAATTAATATGTGACACACTATGAGCGCCACTCGACACTCACCCACTCAACACTTTCACTTGGGGATTAGTACAGAGAGCTTCTTAACGTTTTAACCAACACTATGGTAAATAATTCACTCCCAGCTCCTCTCAGCATACCTTAATCACTAATAAACACATTTAGCTCATTTACTTTTTTAACTTATGTTGTATTTTTTAATTTTTGAGCATATGATACTGCCTTACTTTTGGGTTAACTTTCAAACCCGTTTTAAATTTAAGCAAGTTTTATATGTAAAAAACATAGTAAATTTGATGATTCTGCTTGACTCTGGCATACTCAACAGTGAGAATTCAGCTTTTCCTGGCTGACTGACAGTGCCAAACTTGACACTTTACTATGTTTTGAATTTTCAACTCTCAACAAAAAAAATTTCACATAATAATTTATTTTTATTTTTTTGCTACAGTAGTTTTAAAAGCTATGGCAACAAGCAAAATGAACTCAGATTTAAACAAAATTATTTCAGATTTAAACGAAATTCAACTAGCAGGTTAAAATATACACTCCGTTAACAGGGATTTTTGGCGCTAATAGGCAAAATGGGTCAACACAGCAACAAAGTACTCATGCGCAAAGCAAAACCATTCAAAATGCAATCCAAAATACATGGATTCACAAAAAAAATGGTGTGAGTTGGCTTTTGGTATACATATGTTTACTATGTGAATTGGTGACAAAATACACCCACACATGGTGTGTCAAAACTCAATCCAAAAACAAAACACAATAGGAACTCAAACCACAAACAAAATCACTCACACAGTTTGTGCAATGGATTGTAATCAAGAATGATACCAAGGCATCTAAAATAAGACACAAGATCTGAAACATAAATTTTAAAAATATTGTGTTGGGTGCTTATATTTGGCATAAAATCCGGGAAAAAGGGTGGGAATTATTTTGGGTATTCAAAAATAGGTGTTGTAAACCAGAAACAACTAATTAAGAAATAAAAAATCTATAATTGGGATATTGGGTGGGAAAACCTCTAATTAAATATCCATATTCAGATAAAAGCAAAAATTAAAATTAGGGAGTAACTTAATTAAGTTTTATTTAATATTTTATTAAATTCTCAAAATGGAAGGAACACAGCAACAGACTATCATTGCACCCGTTGTGCGCCGCGGTTGCGGTCGCCCCCGCGGGTCAAAAAATAGACTCAGTTCAACACAAGTGCCTACTCAAGAAGGAGATGGGAGAGGAGAGTTCAATAGTGACGCTGCACTGACACAGCTGGTTCAAGGAGCACAAGCTGCTAGAGTGCGGAGCATAAACCCTTGGGTCCCCAAGCTGACCTGGAAGCCCACCAAGGTCACCACTGCCAAAATGGTTAGAAACAAGGAGGTAGAACTTACTTTGTATGTGTTTGACGCTGTGTACCGGCAAGAGTTGGTCCCGTCAGCCATGCTGGAGAAGGTGAAGCCTTTACTTGATACTAGCTATGAGCCATACATAAGCAATGGCAATCAGGAGGACAACAAGGAGCCCAAGTTCTTTCAAACTGATGAGGGACAACTGGTGCGCAAGAAAGTTGCAGCCTTCTACAACAAGGTGCCTATGCCCTGTGCCTTGCCCAATGCCAATGAGTCAATCCCCACCGCTAAAAAGCCTGCTCAGAAGCGCATCCCTGACATCCAACGCATCATCCTGCTTAATCTAATGTGTGAATCAGGAAATTACAAGGCGGCCGCAGCCATTATTGGGGTGGATCCCAAGTACACCTCAAAGACCTTCAACAAGTTCCTCAACACAGGTCGAGTCCTTGCCGCGGAGAAATCCTTGCGCGTGTCAACCATGCTCACAAAGGAGCACAAATGGGCAATCCGCCAGTGGATAACCCAAGATTGCCATCTTGAACTGGCAAATATACAGGCCATGATCAAGTCTGCTTTTGGGGTTGAGGCCTCAATTTCCTTCTATTATCATTTGGTCAAGGGAATGCAGCTTTCCTGGAAAAAACTTGGGGTATCCCCATATAATCAGAACAGCCCAGCCAATATTGAGACCTGGAGAAAATACACAGAGGTGTATACTGCCCTAAAAGCCAAGGGGACAGTCAAATTTTACTACATCAACAAATCAGCATTTGCCTTGTCAATGCGCAATGAGTATGGGTATATCCCCAGAGGCTCCAATGACAGGATGGCTCGGCGTGCTGCAGTCCGTGCCACAGCCTATTTGATGGTGGCTCTCCTTGGTCCAAAGGGGGTTGAGCTCTACCAAATGATATTGGGATCTCACAATAGCCAGACCTTCCTATCATTCCTCTGATTGGTCCAGGAGCACCTGAGGCGCACAAGCCTGGGCTTCACCAACGTAATTGTGCTGGACAATGTTGGTCTCCACAAGGTGGCGGATATTCTTGAAGAATTTCCATCAATTGACACAAGCATTGCAGTGGGCCCCCAGCAATTGGCCACGGCAAATATGCGCCTTCTCTTCCTCCCTGCCTATTTGCCCTTCCTAAATCCCATCAAGGAAGTCTTTGCATGGCTCAAGCAAGTTGTCAAGCAAGGAACCCTAACTGGGACAGAGGACCTTTTTATTTGCTGCAGGCCGGGATCCATACCCTCCCAGCTGAGACTGGGGCCAAATTCTATGGCCACACTGATTTGTTTATCCCTGCGTGCCTTGCAAACCAGCCAATCAATTAAAGGCTTAGCTTGTCTGACTTTTTTATATTCTCTAATTTACTATTCAAGATTTATTAAACATCATTTTATATTTAGATGTTTCTAAGCCCACAATCACATTCAGCACGACCATCAATGAAGGTTAGTAATTTATTTATTTATAATCATTTTTATTATTGCATCCAGGGGGTACCAAACGCTTGATAATGGATTACGCAAACACATCAATATAAGTTTTGGCAAATAAATATAAAAAGCAAACTAAAAAAATGTAAATCATACAAATTAGAAGTAGATTTTATTGACATATATTATATGCTTTTATTAAAACCTTCCCTGGAATTTATTTTGTAAGTAATTTTTGCTAAAATATTATTTTATAAAATTATTAATTATAATAAAAATAATCTAGAGGGGTAAATATATTTATTGGTATAGAGAATAAATTAGGAGTGCCTATAATAGGTTTGGCGGTATGTACCCACCCCACAATGGAGGTGGCGCACAACCTCCACCGCCACACTGTGGACGGTGGATACACCCTGGTTAAAATATTCTCACCTGCTGGTGAAAGGGAGGATGGTGAGGTGGGAGTGAAGCAGCAGCTTCTCAGGCGGGGCCGCAAACCGGTAGATTCCTGCCAGGACCAGGGCGTCCTGGATAACATGGTCAACTGAGTTATAACCTGGGGGACTTTTTTTCCTGTTGAGAGCAAGTTGGGCCTTGTCAATCCCCATAAGGACCCTGTCCAGGTCCTCCACACTGGCGCTCATTCCAAAGTAAAACATGAACCCCAGGTAAACCACCAAGTGAAGCCTTTGCCCAGCAAAGGCTTCTGTAAACTCACACAGCTTATTGTATACTGTGCTTATTTTTTTCTCGTATTTTGTTTTGCCAAAGGTAAGATTCATAGCTTCTGGGACCCCCGTCTTGTTGGCACTCCAAGCCAGCCTGAAGTCCGCCAGGAGGATTTTAGTCTTCTTCACGGCTGTTGCATCTGCAACAGCCAGTTTTCTACCGCGCGCCTGAAGTTCTCCAGCAAGTAGGACAGGGTGTGCTCCACGGGAGCAGAAGCAAGCAGCCGCATGGGCCTG
Source organism: Entomophthora muscae (assembly GCA_014839935.2). NCBI lineage: Eukaryota > Fungi > Entomophthoromycota > Entomophthoromycetes > Entomophthorales > Entomophthoraceae > Entomophthora > Entomophthora muscae. The sequence continues at coordinate 56,302 of QTSX02003065.1, read as the reverse complement.
GCCCATCTCCAGTATATTCTTGAATGGGAGCGTTGCCAGGACGTCCCAAACAAGCTCAATGGAGTTTACACAGTAAACTCCACTGAGGTTAACCAGGTCCAGGCGGACCAGTTGAGCATCCTTGTAGGCAGTAACTGCCCACTTGGATGCCCCCTCTTCATGTGTTAGCCCAGCCAATGCCTCCCTAGACATTGGGAATGCACCGTGAATCCTATCTTTGAGCTCCTGCAAGACAGGGAGGGGACAGGAAAAGCTGCTTTGCCACGTGAGTGGCAAAATTTGAGTAGAATGTGGGGGGAACAAAAGGAACCAGGACCCGGCAGAGTTTGCCATCAACTTCTTCTAAAAAAATTGTAAGTATTTATGAATTTTTATTAAATTTATTTTCTTAGGTTACCTTCTTGGGTTTCTTCTTTGCCGGCGGCTTTGGCAGGCTTTGCCATCCTTGGCGCAAGCATCTGTGCGGGCGTCTCAGTGTCCTCCTTGCAGGCCCTCTTGGCAGGTTTGAGATGTGCGTACATCTCAGGGTTGTCCGTCCAGACAGACGGCGCAGAGAGTGCAAAGGACTTGAACTGGAGCCCCTCAACCACTGTTTTTTTAATATTAAGTAGGCGCTCTATTGTCTTCCCAGGTGTGTCCAGTATTTTGGTCATGAGTGACTTGGCGGACACCTTTTTGATTTTTTCCCCTTCAAGGACGGCAGACTTCACCTTTTCCTTGACCTTGCAGTCAATTTCTTTGATTTTGGCAATTGCCAAGTCAAGGTCTCTTAGAAGTTTTTCCAATTTGCTCATTGATTTTTTATAAACCTTTTCATATGTTTTTATAGCTCTTGCCCCAATAAATTCTGTATTATTTTGATACAATTGCCTCTTTGTTTATTTCTTTTTGTTTTCCCATTTACTACATTATCCCATCTTTTTACCCATTTTGTATATTTTTTACATACATCTCAATATGTGTTGTTTGCTTTGTGTGGCATTGTTTCCCTGGTTACCATATTATTTTTGGCGCTTGACACAGCCCCTTGTGAAAACATTAACAACAATTTGGTGATCAGCTAAATTTGAATTAGAAAATTATAGTATTAACTGTTTTTAGATAAAGTTGTTACTGATCCAAATTCAAAACCTTAATGATAAACTTTAAGCCAATCAGGAGCCAAGTGATAAAGTGATTGTTGTGACATAAAGGGTCATTCAATAATTCTTTGATGCATGTGCACTAATTAATATGATTGGCTGGATGTTTGCCATTGTACGCCATTGCAGCTGTGGAAAGTTGTTGATGGACTAGTGTTAACTCAGCAGCTGATTGGGCACTAGTCCACCAATAACTTGCCACAGCAGCAATGGTGCACAATAGCAGAACAACCAGCCAATCATATTAATTAGTGCACATGCATCAAAGAATTATTAAATGACCCTTTATGTCACAACAATCACTTTATCACTCAGCTCCTGATTGGCTTAAATTTTATCATTAAGGTTTTGAATTTGGATCAGTAACAACTTTATCTAAAAACAGTTAACACTATAATTTTCTAATTCAAATTTAGCTGATCACCAAATTGTTGTTAATGTTTTCACAAGGGGCTGTGGTTTGGTGCTAAAAATAACTGTGTTCAGGATCTAGATACACACCATAGTAAATATATGATTTTATAGAAATAAGCTGAACATAAATAATAAAACCAACTATTAACAAAGAGAACATAAACAATTGAAATTCAAAATAAATATAATATAAATATAAAATGTTTGGTGACAGGGGGTTTATTGAGGCGGGGGAGTGATGCCTAGGAGGCAGAATAACGCGGGAAGGAAGACGTAGAGGCAGTGCTGGCCTGGGGGGTCTGGGATTGGGTGGGTTGGGCTTGCAGGTTAGGGGTGTTGGTGGTGGGGGTGGAGGCAGGAGGATTTTGCGTGATGGCCGCCATATACCGCTTGTTGTACTCCTCATCAGTCATTGGCTGGATGGGCTGGTAAGTGGCAATTGCCCAAGGTGGAAGGCACTTATCCTTACATGACTGGCTGCCCATGTTTGCATGGAAAACCATTTGCGCAAACAAGTCAGCACCATTTGGCAACCAAAGAGAAAATTGTGATCAAGGACCCCAAGATAGAGGTTGTTGAAAGCCTGAGGGCGGCGCTCCCGTAGTGTGGACCCCATGTTAAAGAAGACAACATCTCCCAGATGGATGTCTACATGGCCAGCAGGGTAGACTGAGGCCTGGTGCCCGTGTCCCTGGATGGCCTCAAGGGCAGTGGAGCTTCCCTCCATCTGGTGGCTCAAGAAAACCCGGTATTTGGAATTTAAGCCATCCCAGGAGTCAAGCAATCCACCGAGGATGTGTCTGTAAGAGTACCCATTGACAAAATCAGGGTTTGTCCAATAATAGACAAAACCCTTGGCCAACAAAGCCAGAAATGCACCAATAAATGTCCCTTTCTTGACCTTCTTCCTTCCTTTTTGAGTGGTGGCTCTTCCTTGCTCACCAAAGTCATCAAAAGCTAACAATAGCTTGTAGTAGGAGATGAAAATGACGTCATCTGTTAGACTAGTCAAGCATTGGACCAGGGTGGATTCAATGGCAGGATCATACAGGGAATCCTCAGCGCCATCCCATTGGTCGCCCGCAAAATTGGTAAGAACCCATACAGAAGCCACCTTCCTGTACATCCAGAGCTGCACCATGCACTCAGACACCCAAATGCCATGGTGAGCAAGTTGCTTCTGGACCTGGGTCAAGGGAAGCTTGGGGTCCCGCTGGAGGAGGTCAAGCATTATTGGGTATGCCTCAGTTATCTGGGACTCTTGGGCCTTCTTGGCTGCCCCAATCTGATTCCCCCTGTTCATCATGCTGTTGAATTCCTGCATGACAGTAGCTTGGGTAAATTGCAATTGGTCAGCAATCTGACCCCAGGACAGACCCTGCAGGTTGAGTGCCACAATTTCCTGATGAATTTGGGTGGTGATGATTTGTCGCTTGGGGCGCTGGGCGGGGGGAGCTGAAGCCTGATTAGCTGAGGGAGGGGCAGGTTGGGCAATGGCGGGAGGTTGTTCCAAATTGAGGTTGCCATCTTGATTGATTGGTTGATGGGCAGCTTGTGCAGGGGTGGGTGTGGGAGTGGGGGCAGCACTAGACGCAAAGTGACTCTCAAACAAGTCAAAGCCATATGGGTTGGGGGACAGTAACAGGTCAGCTTCCTCGTTACCCGCCTCAAAGGCTTGGGTATAAACGGGTGCCTCCACGTTCTGAGCCTTGCCTCTATTGAAGCTGACTTGATTGCTGCTGGCTTGGCTGCTGGCGCGGTTAAAGATGTTGCTATTGAAAACCATTGTAAAAAACTTAGGATAAAATCACTAAAAGTAGAAATTTTGAAATTTAATGATTTATTTTTATTGCAATCTCAAGTCCATTTTCAGAAGGTTCTCAAAACCATTCCATAAAAATCTGGAGCCATGAAAATGAATAAAATGCCTCTGTTCCTAAATTGATTAGCTGTTGATTGGCTGTTATACTGTTATTTTTCTATTTTAGGCTGCTCATACTACACATATTGTGTGAGTTCATTTTTTTTGTGTTTGTGTAATCTTGCTTCTAGAGTACTCAGATTTTGTTTCATTTTGGTCCTTCTGTCAGTGTCTCATATGAATCCTGATTGGATTATAATATACTCCAGAATAGCATCCATCCATTTCACTTGTTACGGCAGTTCATTTTGTTTGTGGGTTGAACTACACCGCTTGATGTTTGATATAATTTTGTATAATGGGCAAGTGAAATTTTGTTTTTTATTTGACAGTTCATTTATTAAACAACTTTTTAAATTATTTGAATCCTGAATCTCGCGCGACTTGGATTGCGTTTAAATCTGAAATGATTTTGTTTAAATCTGAGTTCATTTTGCTTGTCGCCATAGCTTTTAAAACTACTGTATTATAATCTACTACTTTTTCTGCTGCTCTCCATACAATTTTTGTATATTTTTTATTTTCAATTAAACTTTTACATTGATTTAACACTAAGATGTTATGCTGAACCTAACATCTTTGATGCTTCATCATAAATTCACTTATTTTCTATGTTTTAACCTTTATATCTATACTTTGAGTTTCTATTTTTCTTCTATTTACTTTTTTATGTTTTTTCTTGATAAATAAAACTTTATTTACATACTTTTAATTTAATTTTTGCTTTGTTTTACCTCTGTGTTTTATATATTTCATACTTCTATTATTTACAATGCTAAACTCTTCTTTAGACAAAATCAAACAAGAACAGCCAACAGCCCAAGCGCCAAGCCTCCAAGGGCTCCAAAGGAACTGCCTCCACTCCCAAGCGTGCCAAGAAGCCTGCAAAGGCAAAGTCTCCAACCCTATCTCCTCCCACTTCATCTCCTCCTACATCTCCCCCTCCACCCTCATCTTCCAGATCCCCTTCACCTCCCCCCAAAAATTCCTCCCCCAATAAATCTGATGATGATCTTACCAACCACTCCTTTTACCACTCAGAGGCCAACTCCGAGCCCACCAAGGAGCAGCATACCAAGAAAGTAAAGGCTGCCAAGGAGCCCTCCTCTTCTTCTGGTAAGAAAAAGGAGGCATCCAAGCAGGCCTTGAAGAATCCTTCACCTCCCTCCTGATGGCTCTTCCCCCTCCCTCATCTGATCTCCAAGATGAGCCGGAGGAGTACTCCAAGAAGTTCAAAGCTTCTGGTCATGTGGCTTGGGATCCACTGGCCATCCACAATATCTGTAATGTGGACAGAGAGTTTAAATTTCCCAAGTGTTCCCCCATTACTTCCCAATCATGTCCTTAAAGGGCGGCCCTGGTTATGTTGCTGACAATTACATCTTCAATTGCAACAACCAAAAGCGGCAGACCAAGAGCAAGCACTTTGTCTGCAAGGATAAGACTTGCAGGGCCCAGCTAAACACTGAGGGCTGGGAGCAAGTAACAGCGGAGAAGGATGAGCACACTTGCAAGCCCCCCCAATCATCTAATCACTTGGATGTTAAAATAGTATCTTGTTCAAGTAATACCCACATCCTCTCATCTCTGGGCTTCTAATCTGGCCATAAAGGCTTTGCAACATCTCAAACCCAACAAAATTAAGTTGGTACCAACACAGGAGCAGTTGGTCAAATTCATCAGTAATAAGCGTATCACCGCCAATCCCCCTCCCCCCAAGGCTTTGGACGTCCTCTCGGAGCTCACACTCACTCATGAGCTTAAGCAGCTTCTGAGTGGGGAGCACTTCCTGCTCCATGACAACAGGCCTGCTGCCAAGGACTGCATAATCTGCTACTCAACTCAGCAGAACCTGATGGAGTTGAAAAGGGCGTCAACCTGGCTAGTTGATGGTACCTTTGCCACTTGCCCCCGGATGTTCAAGCAGCTCTGGATGGTCCATGCCCAGATTGACATCCGGGCAATTCCACTCGTGTTCTTTCTTCTTCCTGGGGCCACCAAGGCCATCTATACCCACATGCTCTCCATCCTCTGCCAATAAATTGCCCTCCTTCCTCCTTCCAACAATGATGAATCTAAGAAGACTTCCCCCCACACCTGCGCCAACCCACCTGCCTCTGACAAGAGCCAGGCCACCCTGGACTCGGAGGAAAAGGCAAGGCTAAGAGCTCTTGGGCCTTGCGTGTGCATTATGGACTTTGAGCCAGCTCAGTTCAATGCATTTGAAAAGCTGTTCAGCGGGGAGGTGCAGGGGTGCCACTTTCACTTCTGCCAAGCAGTTGCTTGTAACGTGTGGGCCCATGCCAAGCTTAGTAGGTTGAGCCGGAGGGATACTTTGGACAGCTGCAGATTTGTGCTGGCACAATTTAGTGCCTTGGCTTATTTAAAGCTAGAGCACACTGCGCAGGGGTTTGAGCTGCTCTCAAAGGATCCCTACATAGTGAAGCACCTGGAGTTCAAGCCTTTCATTGAGTACTTTGAGCCCCAGTGGATTGAGAAGGTTGTCACGCAGAGGCAAGGCAAGGCCCGTGCCAAGGCCAGCTGGAACGTGTACCAGGCGGCTGTCAACGGGGAGCTGAAGACCACTTTGGAATTAAAGGCTTGTCACAAGCATCTTAAAGCCAACTTTGGGCTTCATCCAAAGTTTGATAAGTTATCTCTCTCCTCTAGCATGAGCAAGAGAAAACAATATCCAAGCTCTGAGATCTCTCCAACCGCATCCCCCACCAAGCCAACCACCCACTGTACCCTCTTCACCAAGGCCATCCAGGGTGCAGCTAAGCAAAAATACAAGTCCTCTGAGCTTAAGCAGCAGCTTGAGCTTATTGCCACTGGCCTCCTGGAAGGGGCCAAAATGAAACGGGGAAAGAATGATGAGGAATGAACTTGCTTGCTTGCTCAGTTATATGATTTTTACTTTTAACTTTTAACTTTTTAACTTTTAATTTTTACTTATTAGCTTTGATCATTTAGTTTTTAGTTTTAATTTTTAAGTTTTTTAATTTAATTAGATAGCAGTGATTGTTCTATGTATGCATGGTAAGTTTGAGATGAATATTTATAGTTGAAAGTAAGTGAAATATCTTAATTTTTGTTAATTTCCAAATAAAACATATGATATTCACAGTTGTGCTTATATGAACTATATCAAATAAATATTAATATTTCTTCATATTTTGCATAAATTTATTTGTTGTGTTTTTTTATTTTTGGTTCATTGGAATTTTAATTTTTATGGTAATAAAAAATATTTATATAATGAAGAGTATAAATTAAATAGTAAAAATGAGAAATAATTGCTTATTTCTCCTTATTTTTATTAATTGGGGTACTTGTTTTATTGCATTTTTTTAGCTCTCTGGGGTCACTTTAGTATACCATAGCTGCAAGGCTTATTTTTTATATTAAAAGTTTTCAGTACATCAAGATCCATTAATTAAAAAAGTGTTGATTTCCAGTTGCCAATCAGGGAAAAAGCTGAATTCTCACTTTACTATAGTGTTGACTACCAGGGAGTCAAGTTTAAGGGAGTCAATCACCAGTGAGTCAAACTTACCACAGTTGCCTCTCTAGTAGCCTTGGTATTCCACTTGTATCAGTCCAACCAAGCTCCTGCTGGCAATCAAAAGGCTTTCAAAAACCTCTTGGCAGAAACTCAAAAGACCCAGGAAAGACCCAGAAGAGACCCTGTAACTTTCCAGTCAGCCACCTTCTTTTAGTGTCCTTTTCCCAACAGTTCCGCCTTTAAATGGCTTTCTTCAAAAGCTTAAACCATTGCTGCTCACTTTTTTCTACAATAACTTAAGCTTACATACTTACTTTCTCAAAAGCTTAAAGTATTAATTCACTATTTCCTCACTTATACTTTAAGCTTTTGGCTTACAACCAATCATTTTCATCAGGAAACCTGCCAGAACTCAACCAATGAATGCAGAGCGCAGAAATAGACCATTTATGAAGTTCCACCGGGATCCAACTAGGAAAAGAATTTTCACAGCTCAACCCGCTCAAAGCAACAACTCTTCACACACCAAAGCATTAACCAATCCATTATTCCAGTACCAGTCTTCCCTTCATTCAACCTGAACCAATTTAAATAGTAGAATACTATTTAAATTGTTTTTTGGACCTCTTCAACATTTCCCCCATATATTTACAAATATTGTAAAATCCATGGAAAACGTCCCACCAAAACAACATAACTTCATCTATCCTAGGAATTTAATAAATAAATATCTTACCCACACTTCTATCCACATTCCCTCTTGATTTTAATACTAAACCAATGCAAAATATTCCACATTTTCCCACCTTGGCAAATAAATTTGGAAAAATCTTGGCTCATTTCTCCGGACCACCAGTTCTTCACCATCATCTTCTGGTCCTTTGGATAGCTCATTTCAGTCTCCAACAGCTCAGACCAGTCCTACAGCTACTCCTTCATCATGATCAGCTACTTCTGCATCATTATTGGCTAATCCTTCATCAATCCTGCATCATTATCAGCTATCCCTGCATCATGACCAGCAGTTCTTTAGCTCATCCTCACTAGTCCATCAACAAATCCTCACCAGGAAACACCTTGGTTCCACCTGCACAATGAATCATTTTGGTTCCAAACTTCAACATGAACCAACAGTCCCTCAACTAGTCTTCACTGTGATCATACAGTACTTTTTACTAGTCTTCTCTGCTAATCCTGAACCACCTTGGTTCTTTATCTCAGTCCCTGTTACCAGAACCTGTAGACCCAGGCATGAGTCTACATTGAACTGGCGTTTGACTGGACCCTTGCAAGTGGCACTCCACTTAGGCCATCCAACCATAGATCAATAAAGTCTATGCCGTTGTTTTTACTCACCCAGGTGATTAAGTCTGGGCTTTGAGTTGCAAAGTAATCAGCTTTACTTCCCAGAGGCCTGATCACACCAAGTTCTGCAGCTGCTTCCCCAAGCAAACCGCCTTGGTGACACCTCCAAGCAAATATATGCCCTCTAATGCTCACTTTGGGTTCTCCCCAAAGCTTCCATGGTGACATAAACGGGGACACCCTACCAGTCTGTTAGGTAGGATGATTTCTTGCAGACCTCCTGCAAGTGTATCAGGGTATGTAGAGCCCTCAGAGCTCTCCCCTCCCTGGCAGCCCGTGTTACCCACCAGGGGTCCAAACATTCTCCAGCCTGAGCAGCAAACGCCACCCATCAGGCTGGATCACTCCCCACCCCAAGCAGACCAAGTTCCCTGCTGATCTATCTCATTCTTCACCCCAAGCAGCCACAGTTCCCTGCTAGGTGAAGACCTCTAGCCCACAGCAGCTAATATCTTCTGCTGGGTGGAGACAACATCTGCCTCTAGTAGTCTTTACACCTACTAGCTAGGCCTTACTGTCCCTAGTAGCCATCATTCCCTACTAGAATTCTACCTGCAACAAACAACCAAACTCTCACTTGGCCAATGTTAGCCCCGCCTGCAAACCATCAAACATGTGGACCGTCACAGTACGCCTCAGTGATTTGTGACTTGGGGGCCTTCTTGGGCTTCTTGGCCGTCCCAATAAGATTCCCCTTGTTCATTAGGTTATTGAACTCCCACAATATGGTGGCTTGGGTAAATTGCAATTGGGTTGCAATCTGTTCCCAGGACAGACCCTGTAGATTCAGTGCCACAATTTCCTGGAGAATTTGGGTGGTGATGGTTTGTTGCTTGGGGCGCTGGGCTGCGGGAGCTGAAACCTGATTGGTTGAGAGGGGACAGGTTGGCTGGTGGAAGGATAAGTTGTTCCAAATCAAGCTTGCCATCCTGATTGGTTGGCTGACAGGCAGCTTGTGTGGGGGTGGGTATGGGAACGGGGGCAGAGCTGGACGCTAGGTGACTCTCAAACAAGTCAAAGCCATAGGGGTCAGGTACAGGTCAGCTTTCTTGTTACCCACGTCAAAGGCTTGGGTGTAAACAGGTGCCTCCACGTTCTGAGCCTCACCTCCATTGAAGCTGGATTGGCTGCTGCTGGTTTGGCTGCTGGCGCCGTTGAAAATGCTGTTGCTAGTAAAAACCATCTTGAAACAAAACCTAGGATAAAATCACTAAAAGTAGAAATTTTAAAATTTTATGATTTATTTTTGTTGTAATCTCAAGTCCATATTTGGAAGTTTCTCAAAACCATTTCATACAAATCTGGAGCCATTAAAATGAATAAAAATGCCTCTGTTCCTAAATTGGATAGCTGTTGATTGGCTGTTAAATTGATAGTTTTCTATTTTAGGCTGCTCATACTACACATCTTGTGTGACTTCATTTTGTTTTGTGCTTGTGGAATATTGCTTCTAGATTGCTCAAATTTTGTTTCATTTTAGTCCTTCTGTTGGTGCCTCATATGACTTCTGATTGGATTATAATATAATCTGGAAAAGCATCCATCCATCTCACTTGTTGTGTCAGTTCATTTTGTTTGTGGTTTGAACTACACCGCTTGGTGTTTGATATAATTTTGTTTAATGGGCTAGTGAAATTTTGTTTTCTGTTTGACAGTTCATTTATTAACCAATTTTTTTAAAATTAATTGAATCCTGAATCTTGCGCAACTTGGATTTTGTTCAAATCTGAAATCATTTTGTTTAAATCTGAGGTATTTTTGATTGTTGCCATAGCTTTTAAAACTACTGTAAAGTCATCTACATGATGCTCACAACACTACAAGACAATTGGTTAGTTGCTAAGCTGTCCAAGTGTAAGTTCTTCTCAACCAAGTTATCTTTCCCGGGGCATATCTGTCAGGAATATTCCTGACACCAACCAAATTCCACAATTGTGCCAATTGTTCCAATTTGGGGCAAGAAAGGAATTATGGGTCCAAATAACTCTCAATATGGGAAGGATTTCCCCCTCCCAAATGGGGAAATAATTTAAAAGTAAAAACAGAACTTAGTGTAGCCCAGAATAATTTATCATATGGGCAGGCGCCTGCCATCACCCCCCACCAGCCTCCCACCCACCCCCCAGCCAGTTGTCAGCAGGCCTTCCAGGGCCCAGTCAGCCACCCAGGCCCTAGGCTCCCCCCTCCAGCCTATCAGAAGCCACCCTATCATGTGTCCAATCAAATAAGTCCCTGACCATAGGGAGTAAACTGAGGAATAAAGGCCCTGGGAATATGGTGAAACTCAGACTGCAAACCAAAGCAACAATTCTAAACCCAACCAATGGGGACCTGGGACCCAGGTCAGATGGTTGGGGCCAGATCACAGATCAAACATTGTCACCTGAGGCAAAAATATATTTGAAGAACAACATGGATCCTTGCCCTCACCTGAACCAAGGACAACAAGAGATTATTGGCTGCCTCCTAGAAATTCCAAGCCGACAAAAGATTACAGCAGAACAAGAGTGGCCCTTATTCCCAACATCCAATCCCAATATATCCCCATCTAAAATCTTAGGATCCCCAATCCCCTGTTTTCACTCCCACTTGCAAAGCTTTGCACAGTAGGAGAAATTATAAATAAAGGATCCCTCTCAGTGGTAGCTTGCGCTATTATTGAGAGCAATACCCCTCAATAAATACCTTTTAATCCCAACTCTTAGCCTAAACCTTAGACTAGTTAATCTCACCCTCAATCCCCAATCAGTGAAGATGAACCATCTCATCTTCACAGCTGTGCTCACAGCTTGCCTTGAGATTGGAGGTTTTTAGCAAAGATCTTCTGCCTTTGGGCCCTCACCAGAAGGGTTGGTCCAAAAGTATTATGAAGACCCAGGTCAACTCAATTCTTTGTACACTGGCTCTTGGCCTCCTCTGGTGTCACCTCATTTCACTCTGTCCATTGCTGTGTACACCTCTGCCTACTACATCTTGAACTACTTTGCAGGTAGCTTTGGAAGATACAACACCCATGCCAAGGTGTTCCAATAGATGATGACCATTTACCCCATTGTCACTGCTCTGACGGGTTTCCAGTTTGCCAACCTTATTATGTACCTGCTACAGGTAGTACCTACCATGCTTGGGTATTACAGTATCATCAGCAAAAATGAAATCAAACCAGACCATGAAAATTTAAGAGCCATAAATGATATACCAGCACTTCAAAACAAGAGTGAACTCCTCATCTTCCTGGGAATAATTGCATATTTCAAGAGATTCATCCCAGAATGGAGATCAATGACTGCCCCAATATCTGTAATCACTGGAAAGACAACCAAATTTGTCTGAACACAGCTATGAGAGTGTCAAGGATGATATCCTTGACTAAAACAATATTGTTACTATCAGCAGCCTTCAGGAGAAACCAACAGAATAAGAAAATGATTTACTGGAAGAAAGCAGTTTAATTAGTACTGCTAGCACTAAACACCAGGACAAGAATCAAACCTGGAACCCAAAAAACAAGGTTAACATTAGCAATAATTTAAAAATATTGTTTACTTTACCTAAATATGACTATCTGATCCAAACCCAACTTTGAACTGGTATTAAGGATCATATCCAGAGCAGAAAGTTCAGAGCTATACACTTTGATCTTGATTGGATGTAATTTCAGCTAGGATTCACTCTTGGAAGTGTAAAAATGAATAACACTACTTCCACTGCCTATACTAAGCATTAAAGCCTCAAGCCCCTTTTTTTCTGCTTTCCACCCTCCACATATGGTTTCTGGTGCCTCTTATACTATGTGTTAATCAATAAGCTCTTTTATCTGCTACAATGCTACTTACTACAGGCCCTTTTCTTGCATATGCCTTTCAAAACAGGTTTTATTCCCTCTTTTTCCTCTCATCAAACCTCTTAAATGTTCTCTTATGAAAACTTAAGGGTATATAATTGAGTGCTTTCCATTACTTCAATTTTTTCTATCAATAAATGCTTTACTTTATTCACACCTTACTCTGTTCATAAGAACTAGCCTTTTTCTTGACTCCCACTTAACACCATGAATATGAATCTTTTCCTGTTCTGGGTTCTAATTTTTCTTCTCTGGTTAGCCCTGTCCTTAGAAAGTCCTATCAGAACCACTGACTGGCACAACTCTTCATCTGACAACTCCCATAAGGAAGATTCCTTGGAGAATGGTTGGTTTAAATATCCCTCAAGTCACTGGGGACGCAAATTTAACCATGGCCGCTCTTCTTATATTCCCTCTAAGTTTGATGTCTTCCTAGCTTAACCCAACACATTCTTTTACCTTCTATTCTACTTGATAGGTTATTATCTCCTAGGAAAATTCAGCTCCTTGATGGGGAGATTTGCCTTCCTAGGAAAGTTTGGAAATCTTGCAATGGTGATGGTACCTATAGGTTCTGTTGTAGCAGGACTGAATTTGAGGGCCCTTGACCATAAGATTGGAATTCTTTTTCCTCTCAAGTGGGTCCCTGACAGAGAGCAAGAATTATGCCAATTAAAAGACTGCATGATTACTGCATCCATATTACAATACCCCAATTGAGAAGGGATCTAAAAACTGGAAAAAGATGCATCTGACTATTGCATTGGCAGTGCACTCCAGATACAGACAAGAGACAAAGAGTTCCTCCCTATTGCATATGAATCAAGGAAAATCTTAGATGGTGAACAAAGATACCTCATCCATGACAAAGAGTTGATAGCAATTGTCCATTTTCCAATTAGGTGCTGCTGTTACCTATAAGGGTCACAAACATTCAAAGTGCTAATCAACCAAAAATTACTAGTGTCCTTCAAAACACAATAGCAACTCTCAAAAAAGACAAGCCAAATGGATGAGCCTTATACAAAGGTACCCCATGACAATCAAATACAAGCCAGGCGAAGAAATGCTTACCGCAGACGCCTTATCAAGGCTATACCCTAAACATATCCTATGCACTGATGGAGACCCTGATTGGACTATGTTATTCATGGGGTATCTTCAAGAGGGGTTCCCACCTGGCACATCAATGGACATCCAAGAGAAAGTCCTCAAGAACAAACACCTGCTCAAAAACATATATGGCCCGCTACATCACATACTTCTAAGTGGTGATACTGTACCCTACGTCCCGTCAACACAAAAGATTGACACAATACTCCAATAACACAGAGATCTGGGACACACCTGTAGCAGGAACTTGCACAAATACCTCAAGATACGCTACTAGTGGCCCAATATGTTGGACAATATCAAGGAAGTACTGGGACAATGCAAAGTCTGTGAAAAGTATGTCTGCTCCAAGGCACCTCCCAAATCAATAATAACAGTATCAATCACAAAAAATTTAAAAGTGTGGTCACTGGATATTGTAGGACCAATGCCTGGAAATAACAAAGGCAAAAATTACATAATATCAGCTATTGACTATGCAACCAGGTGGTCTATAGCACAAGCTACAAAAGAACACAAAGGCAATGATATGAGAAGATTTTTTGGCAAAGAGATCATAGCCAAGTTTGGAAAACCTGACATCCTGATCACAGACAGAGGAACAGAACTTAAAGCCATTGACACCAATATCTATCTCACCAAGAATGGAATAAAACACACCACAACCAGTCCCTATCATCATCAAGAAAATGGACAAGTAAAGCAACTAAATAGCTCCCTAGTAGAAGCCCTCAGTAAGTTATCTGCCAACAATCCTAGAGCCTGGGTTGACATGTTACTAACAGCACTTATGGTGTGCAGAACATGATTCAACTGCAATACAGGCAAAAGCCTGTATGAACTTGTCTACAGGCATAATCCCACCATTGTTAGCACTACCTCAGGACCATGTTTACCTCTACCTAAGAAGGTACCAGACAACAGCAACCCTGATGTACAGCGCTCTAGGAAGGACCAAGAAGATATGGAAAAGAAAACAGTGGAAAGAGAAGCAATCCCACTACAACAGGAACGCTTTCAAGTCAGGGACAAGATCTGGGTCATTAATCACAACATGCACAAGTTGGATCCAGGATTACGAGGACAAGGTATTGTCATGGAAATCAAGCCCAACAATACTTACCTCATAAAAGGTATTGGCGCGTGAACAGAACTCAAATTTATGCACCATGATTGCCTCCACCTATGTAAAGCAAGAACAGTACAACATAACTCCTGGCTCCCTGTACCCAATACCAAACTGGACCAATACCAAGCCCAAATCCCCGACACTCTCAAGAAAATTCCTAAGGTTTCACCTTTCAGCATCCCAGGGGGAGATGTCACAGCATTTACAATTACTCCCTCTCAGGGAATTAATTCCCTGAGTGACTTGCCAAATCCTTCCCTAACTAATCATTAAGTCAGTGGCACTGTTATCATTCAGCCATCTATTACAGGGATCAAAAATTTCAAATCCTAAGCAGAACATAACTTGGACAAGCCTCATGACCTAAGAGGAACAATCACTTGGATAAGCCCCATGACTACCATGACGTACATGGTCAGTATGTGGCTTCTCATGATATTACATAATACCCTATATTCATATCCAATAAAGTATCATTATCTTCTTAGTTTTCCCCTTTATCTTGTTTATTATACTTCCTAGAAGTATATACACAACACCTTCATATACAGATACTGGGTTTTATGGGAATTATTACTCAGGGAATTCATAAAACCTATCTATCTAATTCCAAAATTTAACCTAAAATTTGAACATTTTCAATTAATTTTATTAAGACAATACTCAAAGCAACTGTCATAAAGTCAACCCATGATAATTGAATACAAACTAGGGAAGAACTACTTACTCTGGACACCCTTTCAAGGATATATAATAAGCATCTGCTCTGCACTAATGAGGAAGATCCTAATTGATCCATGTTAATCATGGGAAATCTCCAAGAAAGTTTCTCACCTGGTACAACCATGGACACTCAATAAAAGATCCTCAAGAACAAACATATGTTCAAAAACGTCTATAGTACACTAAATCACATAGTACCAAGCGGCAATATTGTACCTTATGTTATGTCAACGCAAAATATTGACAACACTTTTTGTTATCACAGAGACTTAGGAAATACCTGTAGCAGGAACCTAAAAAAGTTTCTTAAGACACACTACTGGTGGCCTAACATGCTTGATAGCATTAAAAAAGTCATCTGTTGATCGGAAACAAGTGAAAGTTTTTCCCACTCTAAAGAGCCTCCAAAGACTGTGGTTTCAATCTTCAAAACCCCAACCATTCAAAGTATGGGCACTGAAAAATTTAGGACTCATTAATGGTGAAAAAAAGATAAATAAGTGTATCATAATAGCTATTGATTATGCAACAAAGTGGCCTGTGGTACAAGCCACCAAAGATCTCAAACACAATTATGCAAAAATTCTTTGGCAAAGAGATAATTGTAAATTTACTCCCCCTTTGGCCCTGGATAGGTCTATCTTACCTCAGTGCACAAAGAAAACCACTCAAAATCCAGCTAAACCTCTTAATTCTTTCAAGGATTTAGCTCACACCGTGGATAAAAGCTTTGTGCTAGCATACCCCACAGACTCCCCTGCTTTTGTTACTCCACCCTGGGAAGAAGCACTGGTCAATTTGGACTATTTTCTGGCTTGGTATCAACCATTGTTAAAGACCATCAGGGATGGCCAATCAAAACAAGCCTCATTGATAACCCTGAACTTAATTGAAATTCAAAAATCCAAAACCAACTCTAGCCAATCAAATTGCAAGGTGGGAATTAGTGTTAAACTCTCCTGTCCACCTGGTTTTTCCCTGCAAAATTTCTCCACCAACCAATCAGATGATCAGGTTGTGTCAAGTGATCTGCCAAATCCAATTCCAATCCCTTAAGTCAAGCAAGGGGACTTTTTGTCCCCTGCTTGCTCATTCTCTTATTCAATTCTTAAACTTTGAAGTTTTGAACACAATAAAAAAATTTATTTGACTTTTGAACTCTCATCTGATTTCTTTAAATCATTAAAAAGTGTTAGTAAAGATTTACAAAGTCCTTACCTTTCATCTGGTCCTTTTTGAACCCAGCAGTCTTTCCAAAGTCACTAGGAGAAGCAACAGCATATAAGTGTTACTTTATCAACTTATGCTTTCAAAAACCCTATTTGAACTTTAAATTTGAGTTAGTTATTAATATAAAAACTCACTCCTACTTTGAGTTTTCTCTGTTTTTGCTTGCTTTCAAATATGCTTTCCCTTTGACAGCAGTTAAAGACAACCAAGACCTTTCCCAAGCCCCTCCTAGTATCCCAAGTCTTTTTTCTTCTAGTTTCTTGTGGCATCCTCTGCTTGGGGAATTTTTATAATTTTTTGCGTCATAAAATACACCAAGGAGCTCCAAATCTTCTGGAGATCTCAAAAATGATATTCCCTGTTGTCAAATTTGTGGTGTTTTCTCTGGCCCCAGCTCTACTCTTAATTTGGACCACTTTCCCAGACCTCTGGACCTGGATTTCTTCCTCTGTGCATGTTTTTGGTGATGACCCCTCTAGACCCCTGTACTTTCCAAAGGACCTACTCTCCTCTGGGTAGACTCTTGTGAAGAGTCTCATGTATGACAATCTAGTTCTGCACTCCCTTAACCTTGACCTGGACACCCCTTTGGTTGTGGAAGCATTAGCGCCTTCTCCTCCCCATCCAAAGAAAAAGAACTCCAGTCCCCAATTGGCACCCATGGTTATGGAAAGCATTCCCACACACACCTCTTGGTTGCTTGTTGGCCTTGCGTGGATGGGGTTGAACACCTACTTCCCTCAGCTGTCTCCTGTGTCCTCCTTTTGGTCCCCCTTTAGAGCAGTGATTCTGGTGATTCACTGGATGGTATCCTGGTGGTTTGTCCTGCCAAGATGGAAGCCAAACTTATTTAGTTTATTCCCCTTTCTCACAATAATGGCTAAATTTGGAAATCTGGATCTTCTCATCACAGATGGAGAAAAGGAACTCACCTCATATAACACCAACTTATACCTCACCAATAATGGCATAAATCATACAATCAGCAGCCCCTACCACCCAAAAGAAAATGATAGGGGGAAAGGATTGAACAGATCTCTATTAAAAGTGCCACATAATTCATCTGCTAATAGCCCCTCCTTTGGACAGACACACTCCTAACTTCTCTAATAGTCTGCTACAATTTAGTAAATAAAAAAAATAAAAGAGTCCATATGAGCTGGTATGTGAACACAAACCTACAATTTTCAGCAATACCTTGGGACCATGTATCCATCTACCTAAAAATATACCTGATAAAGAAAAACCCAATGTTCAAAGAGCAAGATAGGACCAAGTAGACAAAGAAAGGCAGAAATTCAAAATATGGGCTATAACCCTCCAGGTATAGAGATTTAAAATATAAGAGAGACCTGGGTAGTCAACCATGCCTAGCATAAACTGGACCCCAGAGTGTGAGGGCCAGGAATGACCATACAAGTCAACCCCAACAAAACCTATCTCATTGATGGAATAAGCGCACAAACAGCATTAAGACTCATACATCATGGCAGACTTTATATATGTAAATCCAGACAAGCTAAAAGGGACTTTCAATTACCAGTATACAAGGCCAAATCAGATCAATACCAAGCATGCCTTGCAGATACTCTCAAGTAAATTACCAAAGCTCTGCTTTCCAAGATCCCAGGGATAGATATTGAGACATCTTTGATTAATCCCTCTTGGGAAATCTTTCCCCAGGAAATGTCTTGACTATCAAGTAAAAGCTAGCCCCAAGACTCAATCCAGACGTTACACAAGGATCAATCCCTTAATTCTTCAGAGGAACCCTACTCTTCCAAATCACATGGTATACATGGTATACATGATCTACATAAACACAGGGTGCCATATAAACATCTATATAAAGCTCTTCTAATATTTCAATGAAGGCATCAATCCCATCTAAATTATATCTCTTCATTGCTGTAACTTTGCTGGTTTAAAAGAGTTATACAGTTTGGGGAAATGATTTTTAGAACAGATAGTCTTTTCAATAATAGAATATTATATAGTGTTTGATGTATAATTTAGATATTACTACTATATGTAGTACTATTATTGGTAAATTGCTTGTATTCTGTATCTATAACCATCTAGATATGGGGTCTTAGCTAGCAGGCTTGGCTCAATAATCCTGAATACAGGGCTTGGGTGGATTGAGTTGAGTTATGAGCTCTCTTTTCTGACTTGGAACTTTACTATGGAGCTTCCCATGAAGCTTTGGAATTATTTTTATCATATACTTCTAATATTTATATACTCAACAATCATACTGTGTCTGTATTATAGTTGCTTTGAACTGCATTTGAAGGACTTGTTGAATTTCAATGGAGTTCATAGGTTAGAAGGAAACTGGTAGCAGGGTTGGTTGCTTGAAAACTCCCTAGATATGATTTTAACAACCTTTTTCTTGTGAGACTGGGGAAATTTACAGAATAAAATGCTTTAATGGAGGGATTTACTGATGGTAAATCCCCAAACCTCTTTTTATGTCCCAAAAAATGAGGTTGTTTTGGGTATGTTTTGGCTCAATTTATAGTGATTCACTAGCAGAAAATCCCCCATATGGATTCTGTTAATATCATAGCAGTGATGAAGTACTAAGAAATCAATTAGGATGTACTAATTAAGGGACCAATTTGATAATCTGATCAATTCAGATTACAAGACTTGATGTCTCCAAACCAATAACTTAACCAGGAAGATTGATGGATACCCCTGGATATTATTAAGGGTAAGTTAATCATTGGGCCAAAAGTGGCTTGATTGTGTTAAGACAAATGTCAATGTCAACCAATGTGAACCCTTAAATATGGTTAGCATTTTGTTTTTCATAAGGCCAGATAGATCTGACTGCGTCAATTAGAGATAATGGTATCTCCAGGATTGATTGTCTGGTTCCCAGTCTGAACAATAAAAAGCTTAGACCAGGAATAATTTTGTTTTACAGGGTTTTAGTGAAGAATATTTGGGATACTTTAAGCTAAAAAAGATCATATAAATGTAAGGAATTGTATCAGGAAGCCAGTTGTAGGTAGAGGCCTTGGGTGGCTTGGGGCGAGGTACGGCCGAGCTGACGGGTAGGGCCCACCATAGAATGGGTGCTAACTTGATAATATAAGATACAGATTGCCCGAGTAAGGACCAGAGTCCAGAGTTGGGGACCATGGAATCTACCAATCCTGTCAAAGTAATGTAGAGTACTCCAAACAGTTGGGTAGAGGTGGTCTCAGCTGCGGCAGTGGGTTCTAACGGGCGGTCTGGTTGTGGTGTTAAAGGAGGAGTCATAGGAACAAAGTAGGCAGGCAGGTAATTGTACTTGTCTTTGAACAGTAAGGGCGGGATCTTGACCCTCTTTCCTTTGCGTCCTATGTACTTGGTACTTCTAGTCCTTGCCAAAGGGTCAGCAATGAAGATGGTTTCCAAGTCGTACTCTGAATAGGCCGGGTTGGGGGGTATTCAGTAAAATGCACAGGTCCAAAGGGGGCTCCCAGGGGACGGTATAATGCCTGGGACAATTTGGCAGGTTGGTCTTGGGGGAGGGCGGCGGCCTGGTGGTCTACTTGACTGGAATTAAGATGGAAGATCACTAAGACTAGATAGGGTAAGATTTGTTCAAACCAAAGGGCATAAAACTTTATTATCAAAAATGTCAAGGGGGTTTTGCCGTACCGCCAGGGTTTTTATACCCTGGGACTTTGCTTCTTTGATTTTTGCAGGGTTCAGGTTTGCAGACAAGGCACTGGCAGGGCGTGGGTCTTGGCTTGGGGTCTCAAGGGCGGCAGATCCAGGTTGTGCTTGTTCTGGAAAATTGGAAAGGCGACGCTTCGTTTTGCTGCCACTGTTCACTATATCACCTGAGTAGTCCAATTGCACTACCCCTTCTGGGTGGGAGACTGGCAGTTGCTGGTGGCCATTGGCAAGGTTAAAAATAAGTTTTTTCTTAACCTCCTTAAGGCAAGTTGCAACCTCTGCATAGGTTTGGGTCTTTGGTGGCCCAAGGTTGGCATCAATCTGATGACTATTTGGGGAATTGTCTCTGGGGGGCTGGCAGGTCTCGGAGTAACTCGTTAACTCGGGTTTGCAATTTAACAAGCAGGCAGTCCCCTGTCCACTTTGTGTGACTCAAGTGATCTTTGGAGGATCCTCTGTAGTATTCTGGAAGAACGCGGAGTAATTTACCAATTTGAGCCTGTCTTTTAACGGATTGGCGGGTCCTGGACTGGTCTCCTGGAAACCGGGGTTTAACTCTTGGGTTTTTAATACAAGTATTGAAATGTCATTCATGACATCATCCCCTTCCTTCCCGGGGGTCCCTTCCTTCCTGGCCTTCTTCTCAAGGTATTGTTGGATTGCTAGTTGGGCATTGGGTAGGTTGCTTAATGGTTCCCAGGTGCTTTCCTTGGGTGGGTATCCCTTCCACTTGACATAGTACTGGAGGGTTTTATTGTGGGTACAGTCTCCATGAACATATTCAACTTAATATTCTTCAGAGCATCCTACTTGGATGGGAGGGGGTTCAGTCTTGAGTTTCTGGTGGGGGAGTGAGTTCCCCTCTTTCTTGAATAGAAGCGCGCGGTGGAAGACGTTGTGTATTTTCCACAAGGGGGTAATTCTAGTTCAAATGCTACTTCACCACTAGTTTGGTGATCTTGTAGGGGCCGATTCTTCTGTGGGCTAACTTCCAACAGGGAACAGTCAGAGGCACGTTATGAGAGTCCAGATAGACTTTGTCTCCTACCTTCAATGGTTTCCCAGGAATTTTCTTTTTGTCGGCAAAAGCCTTATAAGTCTGGACAGTGTGGGTCAGATTCTTTAAACAGGTTTGTTGGGTGTTGTGTATCTGTTCAATCCAGGTTTGTCCTGACAGGTTTATTTCCTTACTGCCAATGCTGGGATCCCAGGATGGGTCAAATCCATAATTGGCCTTGAAGGGGGACATTCCCGTGGAGGCGTGGTCTTTACTGTTGTAGGCATACTGAGCCATTGGTAGCATCTCAGCCCAGTTATCCTGGTCGGCGTTGGCATAGCATTGTAGGTATTGTTCAAGTATTTGGTTCACATGTTCAGTCTGGCTGTTGGTCTGTGGGTGGTAGGAGGTTGATACGCAGCGCTTTACCCCCAAGTCCTTCATCACCTGAGTCCAGTATTTAGAGGTGAATTGTGGTCCTCTATCAAGGATGATTTCCGATGGAGTGCTGTGTTGAGTTAGGATGCGGTTGTGGAAATGTCTAGCTGTCTCCGCGGCGGTGCAGTGAGTGGTGGTAGGGACAAAGTAGGACATCTTAGTAAACCTATCTACCATGACCAGGATGGTGTTAAACACATTGGAGGGAGGCAGTTCTATAATATAGTCCATTGAAACGGACTGCCAGGGCCCCACGGGTATGTCTAGCAGCCTTAGAAGGCCTTCAGGTTTGGATCTACAGGTTTTGGTTCTTCCACATGTCTCACAGCCTTTGATGTAGGCGGCCACATCTTTGTCCAGTTGGGGCCAAGCGTAATTCTTCTTGATTCCTTGGAGTGTCTTGAGTCTGCCAGGGTGGCCGGCCATCTCTGAGTTGTGATAGTCAATGAGTACTTTGGTCCTTGTTTCACCTTCTGGTACATAGATCCGGTTGTGTAATAGCAGGGTGGATCCTTTCAGCAAGAATCCTTTCTTGTGGTGACAGCTCTCTGGGTCTGAGGTCAAGTCAGCAACAAGGTCTGCTGAGTATTTGTCTTGTTTCTGCGCCTCAATTATGTCAGGTTTGCGGGCCATGATTTTCATGTACATCAGTTGGATGCCTAGGCTGGCCGGGTCAAGGAGTACATGTGTGTTGTGGTCCTTAGTTTCTGTGGAGGAAGGAGTCAGATTGGCTCTTCTACTCAGGGTGTCAGGTACCATGTTCATCTTTCCAGGCTTGTAGTCAATGGTCAAGGTGTAGTCAGCCAGTTCCAAGGCCCATCTGGACTGTCTTTGGTTCAGCTGTCTGGGTTTAAAGAAATAAACCAGGTTCTTGTGGTTGGTTAGGACCTTTACTGGAAACTCAGCGCCACATAGGTATTGGCGCCAATGTTTCAAGGTCTTCATTATAGCAAGCATCTCCTTGTTGTAGATTGGGTATTTTCCTTCAGCAGGCAGCATCTTCTTGGAGTAATATGCTACAGGATGTAGCATACTATCCCCTCCTTCCTGTATAAGGACCTCACTCACTGCAAAGTTGGATGTGTCTGTTTCCAGTACAAAAGGTTTGGATGGGTTGGGCATGGCCAGGACGGGGGCAGAGGTGAAGGCAAGTTTCAGGGTCTCAAAGGCGGTGGTGCATTCTGGAGTCCAGGCAAAGGTGACCTTGTCAGAGCATAGGCGGATCAGGGGCAGGGTGATGTGAGAAATTTTTTGGATGAAATCCCTGCAATAATTTGCAAGGCCCAAAAAACTTCTCACATATTTTCTACATTTGGGCATTGGCCAAGACGTTATTGTCTCTACTTTGTCCTGTGCCATTGCAAACCTGCTGGTCTTTACTAAGTATCCCAGGAATTCAACTTTGGACTGGAAGAATAGACATTTCTTAAGCTTGGTGTGTAGGTTTGCTTGGGAGAGTTTTTCAAGTATAAGGTCCAGGTGGTGCAGGTGTTCCTCATGAGTCTTGCTGTAAATGAGGATGTTGTCTAAATATGCAACACAAAAGTGGTCAAGGTATTCCCCTAGGACAGTGTTAATCATCCTTTGGAAAGTGCTGGGGGCATTGCATAGGCCAAATGGCATTACTAAGTATTTGTACAACCCATATCTGGTTTTGAAAGCTGTCTTGTATTTGTCCCCCTCCTTGACTCTGATCTGGTTGAAGGCGTCTCTTAGGTCAATTTTCAAGTACACCTGGGCTCCAGTAAGTATGTTGCAAAGGTTGTTGGTGTTGGGGATGGGATAGCAGTTCTTCACAGTAATATTGTTCAGCTTCTGGTAGTTCACGCAGGGGCTCATTCCACCATCCTTATTCCCTACAAACAGCATTGGTGACAAGCAGGGGGCCTTTGACACTCGGATGAAGCCCTTTCTTGCCATATCCTCCAAGTAAGCTTTCAGGGCCGCTTGTTATTGGTGGTTGCAACTATAGATGGGGCTGTGATGTGATTGAGTACCTGGTAGCAGGTCTATAGCGTGGTTGTAGATTGAGTGGTTGGGTAGTTTTGTGGCCTCTTCTTTGCTAAATATGTGGTACCACTTCTGTAGGGGAATAGGTAGTGTCCTAATGCTGAGTTCCATCTTTATGGTTAAGAGTCTGTTGGTTGGGGTTCTGCCAGGACTCATACAGAACAGAACGGTGTCACAAGATTCAGGTTGTCCCAAGGTTGCAGTCTGCTCACAATAGTTTAGGATAAGGCCATGTCTGTCAGACCATGAGTTGCCCAGTATTAGAGGGTGAGGCAATCCCAGCAAGAGGATCAAGGGGGTCGGATACACGTTCTGTCCAATTGTCAAAGGAAGTTCCTGTTCACACTTGTAACCAGTGTCCAGGAAACTTTTCCCCATGGTTACTTGTAGGCTGCTCTCTGAAGCTGTTAATCCTAGTTCCTTTGCCAGGTTGGCGTCAATAAAGCTTTCATTGGCTCTGGTGTCAATAAAAGCCTCAATCTGGTGCTTGATTCCCATACAGTCTATGGTCACCTGGATGAATTTATAAGATTACGCAGAGGTGTTTATTTGTGCCAAGGATACAGGAGGTGTATTCTTCTTAGGGCATGCTCCGGTTAGGTGTCTGGCCTCATGGCATTAGAAACACAACCCATCTTGATAATGGTGTTGCAACTTGTCAGGGGACATTCCAGGTCAATTAGGCGTTGTGGCCCTGCCGGCTTGGGAAGGGTAAAAGTTCTGTCCTTCTTGGTTTAGACTCAGGCCCTTGCATAGGGGCAGTAGTTCCTCCAGGCTCAGTGTAGGCGGGTGGTGCTTCAACAGGTCTTTCATGGCTGAATTTACTCCCTTTCTGAAAATAATGACAGATAATTCATCTTCAAGTTGGGTGTGTGCCTTAAGTTTAAGAAGCTCATTGATATAGGCTTGGATAGGGCGATTTGCTTATCAGATCTCTAACGTAGATTTCAGCGCATAGTATCTGGTGTCTTGGTCATCACCAGTGCTCATGAGCTTGGCCTCAAATTTTGAATAGTCAAGGCAAAATTTGACATCTTCAGCGGTGGCTTTCCCAAACCAATCCAGTGTGCCTCCTGATAGCATGGCAGCCACCCCCAAGACTTTCTCAGTGTCACTGGGGTAGGCATTGGTGTTGGTTTGGAAGTGGAGGTGGAGGACTGGCATGTCTTGGTGAGCTTCTTCTAAGGTGAGTTTTCCCATCTGGGGCATATCCACCTTGGTTGTGGTCTGGTTTACTATCACATTTTGTACTTGTGACGTGGCTGGGTTCTGGGGTTTGGCGCCAGGTGCAGGGTCTTTCAGTTCTTTGGCAGGTTGGTTCTTCATCTATGGGAGTATCAGGGAGGTAATTGCCTTATGGGTGTAATAAGTGATTATCACAAAAAAAGCATACAAGTTTCCCCAAGTGTTAACAACATCTTGGGGCCCAGGTTACTGTGTTTGTAAAAGATGGTCATAATTTCAGGGAACCATTCATAGGTAGAGGCATTGGGCGGCTCAGGGTGAGGGGCGGTTGAGCCGGCAGGTAGGGCCCACCATAGAATGGGTGCTAACTTGATAATATAAGATACAGATTGGCCGAGAAAGGACCAGGGTCCGGAGTTGGGGACCACAGAATCCACCAATCCTGTCAAAGTAATATAAAGTACTCCAAACAGTTGGGTAGAGGTGGTCTTGGCAGCAGCAGCAGGTTCCAAGGGGCAGTCTGGTCTTGGGGTTAATGGTGGAGTCATGGGAACAAAGTACGCTGGCAGATAATTGTACTTGTCTTTGAACAATCTTGGCGGCCTTTCATACCACTTTCCTTTGTGTCCTATGTATTCAGTTTCTCTAGTCCTGGCCAAGGGGTCAGCAATGAGGATGGTTTCCAAGTTGTACTCTGAAT
Organism: Entomophthora muscae; assembly: GCA_014839935.2. NCBI lineage: Eukaryota > Fungi > Entomophthoromycota > Entomophthoromycetes > Entomophthorales > Entomophthoraceae > Entomophthora > Entomophthora muscae. The sequence goes on along the minus strand of QTSX02003065.1, from coordinate 30,908 downwards.
AGGCTGGGTTGGAGGGATACTTGGTAAAGTGCACAGGTCCAAAGGGAGCTCCTGGGGGCAGTATAATGCCTGGGGCAATTTGGTAGATTAGGCTCGGGAGGGGGCGGCAGCCTGGTAGTCTACTTGACCAGAATTAAGATGGAAGATCACTAATACTAGATAGGGTAAGATTTGTTTGAACCAAAGGTTCATAAAACTTTATTATCAAAAATGTAGATGGGGTCTTTGCCATACCGCCAGGGTTTTTATACCATGGGACTTTGCTTCTTCAATTTTTGCAGGGTTCAGGTTTGCAGACAAGGCACTGGCAGGACATGGGTCTTGGCTTGGAGTCTCAAGGGCGGCAGATCCAGGTTGTGCCTTCTCTGGCAAATAGGAATGGCAATGCTTTGTTCTGCCGCCACTGTTCACTATGTCACCTGAGTAGTCCAATTGCACTACCCCTTCTGGGCGGGAGACTGGCAGTTGCTGGTGGCCATTGGCAAGGTTAAAAATAGGTTTTGTCTTAACCTTCTTAAGGCAAGTTGCAACCTCTGCATAGGTTTGGGTCTTTGGTGGCCCAAGGTTGGCATCAATCTGATGACTATTTGGGGAATTGTCTCTGGGGGGCTGGCAGGTCTCGGAGTAACTCGTTAACTCGGGTTTGCAATTTAACGAGCAGGCGGTCCCCCGTCCACTTTGTGTGACTCAAGTGTAGGGATACTTTGGCTCAGCCCCAGCCAGCTTTTGGCTCTGGGCAGCTACAATCAAAGTGGAAATACAACATATTTAAATATTTTTAAATAACTCTTTGTTATGAGTGACTCAGAGCTAGAAACTGGCCGCGGCTGCCCAGGGCTTGGCTGAAGCAGCCCTACTCGAGTGATCTTTGGAGGGTCCTCTGTAGTAGTCCGGCGGAACGCAGAGTAATTTACCAATTTGAGCCCGTCTTTTAATGGATTGGCGGGTCCTGGACTGGTCTCCTGGGAATCAGGGTTTAACTCTTGGGTTTTCAATACAAGTATTAAAATGTCATTCATGACAAATTGGGTGATTATTAAATGTACCCAGGTATGTTTTAAGGGTTGAGAACAACTGCTTCCTGCTAAAATAGGATATGGGTTGGATCTAAATGATTTTAATTAGTCATCCAGATAGAATCCAGAATAAATCATATATGGAGAGGGATTTTTTGGCCAATTATATCTTGAATGGTATAAAATTTAAGCATTATTAAACAAATAAATATTATTGCAACAATTATCACTTTTAACTTGCATATCCTTTAGCTATATGTCTTCTGAATCTAATCAGAATAATGCCATTCTTGGGGTTATCAAAGGGAAGGAAATAGCACTAAGGAAAGAAATCCCTGAGAAGGCATAGGAGAAGTCTTGGGAATATCTATAGGTGCTAAATACTTACCCATAAGAGACCCTGGGGGAGGTCAAGGATACATATAAAGAGTTGTTTGAAGATTACTTCTTCTGGTGGAGTTAGTAACAAACTGTTGCTTTCTTGGGGCCCTCTACTGTGAACATTTTGCTGTGAGCCCTACTAGTTCAAAAAACAGTGTGAATATGTGGATATGGTCTGTTTAGGCATGGCTGCTGGGTACCAAGAAAAAGGGGATGATGCCTGTTTAGGCAAGGCTTTTGTGTGCCTATGAAAATAGAGGTGTTGCCTGTTAAGGTGGTGGCAGATCTCTCTGGAGTGACATCATAAATAGGCTGGTGGTGCCCCAGTAAAATGGGAATTTATTTTCTTGGGGGTGGTCTCTTTGAGCTGTCTTACACCTTCAGGCTAGTTTTTTATGATATGGCCTAACCACACTAACTGAAATGGAAAGATAGATACAGGCTGTCTGAGGTCAAGCACCGGATCTCACATGGGTGAAACCAGATCCCGGGGCAACTGAGGCCTCAAATGCAGTACCAGCAATGATATTGATTTTCAATTGGGAAAACTCTGTATGACACTGAACTCAGAGTGGTGGTTCTGATTCCCACTGTTCTTGTCCACCAGTTGGTCTGGCACTCTGAGGGTCTTGCCATGGGGCAAGACAAACCAAAAACTCAAAGATTACTTCTTCCAGGAAAGGACCCCTGCTCAAGGGAATTGTATTTTTGCATGAGACACTCACAATCTTCTGGTAGGGTTAGATGAGGTGTTTCTACACTGAAAACAAGCAATGTAGAGAGAGCAAGAAGTTTTGAGGCCCAGAGAAGGAAAGTGTGTGGAGGTGATTACTAAATGGTGGGATGGCAGTAAGAAATTGAGCACTAAAATTGCTCAACTAAAATATAAACTCTTCAAGGTTTTAAAACAAGTTTCCTACTTTGAGGAGAGTTGGGCAGAAAATAACAATGACAAAGCAAGCATGGATTTCCTGGATCCTCTAGACATGCTAAAAATAACTAATACAGTAGTTTTCAAACCTGTTGAGATAAATGTATATTAATCAATTTAGAACACATGAACTCAGTCTAAAAACAAAATCAAAGTGGATCCAAATCTATTGCAACTTAATATAGATTCCTTAATTTTTTATTTTGTTTTTAGACTGAGTTCATGCAGTCTAAACTGACTAATATACATTTATCTCAACAGGTTTGAAAACTACTGTACATTAAGTAAAAAAATAATAAGATATGTTGAGGTTAGTAAAATTAAGAAACTATGGTTTTTTATTGCATATATCAGCCAGATAAATTAAATATAATATAGATGTATGAGATTTGTTATGATATTTATAAAAAGAATATAATATTATGGTTGTAGGAGGGCTATTTGAATGACTGATTTAGATAAGTAAAAGGTAAAAATGTATACTTAGTTAATTGTGTTTATATTTATTTAAAGTTGAATTATTTAGGATGTACTGAAAGCATAAATTTTAATGCTATGTGATTTTATTGGATTCTTATTCTGGAATTTGGTTTTTGTATATTAATTTAATTAAATGAATCAATTCTAATTTAAACTCTAAATTTGATTAACTATGGGCTTTTCCAGCTGCTTTGCTTGGGATTTAATTATTATTTTTTGGTTTTCAGTTCATATAATTACTGTTAAGAAGGTTTTATTAATAATTTAATTTTAATTTAATCTCGGGTTCTCTCCCAAACAAAAACAAGCACCCAAATCAAAAATCCTTCAATTTGGATTATTTTGCTTTAAGTGATTTGTTTTATTCAAGTGTACCTTTTTATAATGGTTTAAATATATTCACATAATCTAGTTTTTTACTTGCTTTCATATCGGCATCAAGTAGATATAATAAATTAATTCATCTTATCATGAAGATAGGATTCTTAGTCTCCTTTGAGTAGTTACAGTTTGTAATATTATCCTTTTCATCGAGTTATTACTTGCAATTTAAACCAAACTATTCACTGTAAGTCAAATCACAATAGATGCAAGTTTATACCACGCCAGCTAGAAAAAGTCCAATCCCTGTTTTGATGATACATATAGTTGGTTAAACTCTGAATGTCCAGTATTTTAATTTTGAGTACTCAAGTATGAAATGTAACATTAACTGTTACCAGGCCTCCTACAGTCCCCTGGATGGTTACAGAGTTATCATTGAAAGCCCCGGCTTAATCAGAACGTACTAATTTAGATGCTTTAAGCCTAACACCGAGAGGGGGCAGCGACCTAGCTCTGTTGTCGCCGCTGCCAAGTATTTAAAAAAATACAAGTCTCAAGTGCTACCCATACGGTATTGATTTATGGAATTTCGACAGGATCGAATTAATTTGTTAAGCTCTTGTGGGATTTTCAATCTGATCCTTCTAGCTTGAGTGTAGACACCTTTTTAACAGTAAAATACAACTGTTAATTTATAATGTCTCTACAATGAGTCCTTCCTTTGAAAGAGCTTCTCAAAGCGATTTAAAATATCCTTAAATTCTCAATTCAAAGGGAAATCAGCAAGGCTGATGAAATCAAGTGCTTTAAATTTACAAATTGTCAATGATAACTTTGAAGCCTTGAGCTAAAGGCCTCATAATCTTATCATTCTGATTCAAACCCGAGTTTTAATCTACTATTTATATTTAATATGCTGAAAATGGGGAGCTTATTTGAGCTACAAAGTTGAAAGTCGGTAGAAGGATCTTGAGGCAAACTAGCACCATACCTGCTACCGTAATTTTCTGTATCGCACGTAGCCAACTTTATTTATTTATCATATGCTATGAAGATTTAGAATCAATTTTATTTACAATAAAAAATTAGAAAAATACTATTAACGATGCAAACAGGAAGTAGAGAGGGGCTTAAATTGATTGGTTAATTTCAAGGCACTTGTTGTCAATTGGTCTCATGATCACTTTTTATAGATATTTCTACAGATTTCCATGCTGTAGAATCAAGGGAAAAATTTCCTTGGGTTGAAAAAGGGTTGATACTCAATACCTGTCATAGTAATTTTCATAAAGTTGTAGGTTTATGACCCAAAAAGGGGGCAGGAGGATATTCTATCACTTATTTTTCTGTCAACTGATTTTCAGTCAAATTTGATCCAACTATAATTTTCTTCATATGTAATTTTTTCTCTTTGCAACAATAAAAAATTCTTTTCAATAAAAGTCATTCTATGAAACTTTTAATATTCTTTATTTATTTTTTAGCAGTGAAATTTAATTTAATTAGCTTTTAAAAAGGTAAATATTTAAAATTAAGCATCTTAAATACAAAAGAAATAAAATAAAAATAGTTATAAGTGTGGAGTATAGCTTTTATTAGTAAATAGATTATATTTAAGTTTTTGATTTATTGTAAAGTTAAAAAAATTACATATGAAGAAAATTATAGTTGGATCAAATTTGACTGAAAATCAGTTGACAGAAAAATAATTGACAGATTATCCTCCTGCCCCCAAAAGGGCCTGCTTCCATCTATTCCCACTTTTCCTTTGATGTGTTTGTTAATCAATTAAGTATCAAGTCTGGAAAGATCCATTTAATGTAGAAATTTTTTAAAGAAATGATGGTCTGGTCCCAAAAAAATTAAATTTTCTATATTAACACCATTTTCACACAGATGAGATTATTTGATTTAGATTGGATCATGGATAGAAAGTAGTTTAAAGAAGAGACTGTGATGTGAAATTCAATAGTATCATGGACAATTAATACAGGGTCAGTATAAAAACCAAGTTGATATTTGTATAAATAATAAAAAATCTAACCAAGGCTTCAAAGTTAAAGATTTTTTAAGGATTTTAGTTGACAGATGAGTTCATGAGCCATACAGCTTATTCATTTTTACAAGAGTATATGAAATTAGAGTGACACTGCACTTTTCAGAGCAGTTGAGATAGACAAACCAAAGTTAGCTCAAAGCAAAAAAATTGTGCATTGAAATAAATTAAACATTAATCACATAATTGATATAAATTAACAGAGCTATTTTGTTAATAGGTAAATGAAATACACACCAAGTATATCAATCACATAACACATCAAAGTAATTAAGTAAGATCATTGTGAGAAATGGGGAGTAGATTTAATAAGAAATAAAACCTTGCTCTCAACCATAATAAAATTGCTGTTTCATCAACAACCAAAAGGTTTCCTGTCACAAATGACAAATTCTTGTCAACAATGCTCATGGAAGAATCTCAGCTACAGGATTCAAACCCCAACACCCTGCAGGCTGCCAGCCCGCAGGCCCAGCTGCCCGCATTTTTTTGGGCTCAACCCAGAGCCAAATTCAACTTTGGTGAAACTCCTGAGACCTACCAACCTAGAGTTAACTGTGTCAATGCCTTGCCTGCAAAAGGATCCTGTTATTCCTGCCAATGAGAGCGCAGGACTGGTCAGCAATCCCAAGATACCTGGGGCCACCACAGCTGGGGAATTGAAGAAACTTCCTGTGGAATGCAAGCTGCCCGGGAATGACCAATCCTACGGCTTGAAAAGAGAATTCAAGTTTTCCCATCCCATTTCAGCCAATGAGAGATCCCCTGTGCAGGATGCCAACCAAGAGTTTCCAAACCTTGGTAGATGGTACCACCCAGCCCAAGGGGGATTAAAAAAGTTTTCCCATGGCAGATGGGCATACTTATACCCTGGGCCACCAGGAAGTTGCCCATTGCCATTCTTGCAATAAAGTGACATGAACCTTTGGTTCAACCAAGCCATCCCATATTTGATTTTAGTTCTATTTTATTTTCATACTAACATATGCGGCCTTGTTCCCCACACCCATCAACCCCAAGAAACCGCAGACCATCCACCTGAACTATATTGTCCACCAGGAGCACCCTTTGGACCAGTACATTTCACAGAATATCCCCCAACCTGGCATATTCAGAGTTCACTCTAGAGAAAATCCTGATCTACAACCCCTAAGCCAAAACCCGAGAGACAGAGATCATTGGCTGAGAAGGATCCTGGATAACTGTGCCCCCTCTTCTATTCCAAGATAAATATAACTACCTGCCTGTCTACCAAGCTCCAATGACCCTGCCTCTAACCCTGCAGCCCAACTGCCCACAAGAATCAGTTGCTGCCAGTGAATTCACTTCAACCCAAATATTTGGGGTAATGTATATCACCCTTACTGTGAGAATTGGGGAGCAGGTTAAGAGGAAATAAAACCAAGCTCTCAACCACAATAAAAATTGTGGTTTCAGCAACAACCAAAAGGTTGTTGCCAACAATTACTGGGTAGGTCAAAGGGGGAGAGGAGTCAACTGAACACTGCAAAGCAACAGATAAAACCAAATGACCAAAATTACTAACAAATTTTGAACTTTATTAGATTAGGGAATGATGAAACAAGGCCTTTTACAACTCTTGCATTCATTTAAGGGATGTGATAGGATTGGGGTGGTAGATTGAATGTCATAAACCAATCAATCAATGATATGCGCAGATACAAATGCATTTCTTGAGGCAGGAAGATCTTGGCAAGGTTTGAATGGACATAGTCAAAAGGAAAACTAAACCAACTAACATCAGGAATATGCTTTGGATGCAATTACCACTGCTCCTGGCTGCTCTTGCACATGATATTTAACCAGAGGTATCTCTTGGGTAGGTTAGGTGGGGCATCTTCAGAATAATTCCAAAATATTAAATTGATGGCCTTTCTTGGGCTTTTTCAGTAACCTTTTAGATAAATATTCAAACATAATTTGGTAGAAATTCCCAAGCATTTGGCAGGAATTGAAGTGGAGGCCTAAGGGGGAGGCGTAACTTTACACTTACTGGCCTCATCAATTCCATGGTTCCCTCTAGCAGCCCTGGGCCATTCTCAGGAAGTCCTTATCATATATTGTAAAGTTAGCGCCCATCCTGTGGTGTGCCCTCCCTTCAGGGCCTGCAGGCCGTCTGCCTGCAAGTTCTGAGAAACCCCCTGAGGATGGATCCCTGGCAGTGGCCCCTAACCTCCATCTCAACCAGTATGTTCCACCTCAAATTGCCCAAGCTCTTTGTCTTCATTGTCTGGGACTTCATCAAAACCATGTCATAGCAAAACTTGCCCAAGATGGAGCAAGGACAAGAAGAAGTTTGTTTCTGTTTCACAACCAAACACACAATATCCCATGTCCTAAAAAATTTTAAAGAAAAAATAACCAACCTTACCAACATTTTTTCTGTTGTCCTGCCCACTGTTGTAGGCGTCCTTGGAGACTTTGGGGCCTCCTGGTGCTCCAACAAGACTGGAATACTACCAACAATAGAAAAACCCTTTTCCACTATGTCCTTTAAAAATAAAATCAGTACCCTATACAATAAAATTTAAGAGTTCTAAGCCCTGTTTGCGGGGCAAAGACTTCACTTAATTGTTTACTTAGGTCTTATTGTAATGATGTGGCTTAAAGCAGAAGCCTGCAACTGGTCTGATGTGATAATAAAACTGGATGTAGTGCGCCATTTACTAGATAAAAAATTGCCCCTGGATATAGCTCAATAGAGTACATAATTTAAGATGCAGTTATTCTTGGCGCCACCTATGGAATGGAAGCTCCACTGGAAAAAATCTTCCTGGCCAATTGTATCACAGTACTCCCATCTCAAGCTGCCGCAATCTATATAATACAGGAGCAATGTCAACATAAACTTTGACAATAAAAATTTCTAGTTTATTTCAACAATAAGTCCTGGAATTCTGCTGCTCACACCCCCAATAAAACTCTAACCCCAAATAAATTTTAAATTTATATATATATAATTTCTTTAAAATCTAATCAAACCATTCATATTCAACAAATAAAATGGTAGGACACACCATCTCAAAAACTCCACTTTGATTTATGCCATCTAAAATTTAATTTGAGATGGCATTTTTTGCGTCAGTGATTTTGAGTCACAAAAAATTAAAAAAAACAATAAAATAGTTAAAATTTACATATACTTTATTAATGCAGCATCTTGAATTTACGCCATCTCAATTCCATCACTTTGAGTCAGATTAATTAAATCTTATTTCTCTAACTTTATTTACATATGAAATCACTTAGTGTGAGGTGTGTTTACGCCATCTTGATTTTACTTCATTTCAAATCACGCTATTTATCTTTAACTAAAATAAGCTTATTCCCGCACTAAAATAAAGCCTGTTGTATACAATCAGGAGATGTTCCTATAGTATTAATCCAAGACAATTATACTAAGAACAACCTAAAAAGACGTTACTATGATAGTCCTTCTAGTGATTGTCATTGCTGGGTAAAAAAACCAGTTTTGTTATATGTAATTTATAAATTTATTATGCATGGATGCATTAATAAGGGTTCTCTTAATAAAATATTTTAATAGTGATTTTAATATGGAAGGGGGTGATTACGCCATTTTGATTTATGTCATTTCAAATTCCACTGAGTTTCTTATCACCCAATTGATTCAAGGCGCACAATGGATATGAGAAAATAAGGGGAAATTACATATGACGCCAGGCTACGCTATATTGATTCCCCTATTGCAATCTTGCTTTCCATTTTTCAAAAGTACATATTCACATCAAATACCATATTAATAAAAAATGTAAGAAATTAACTGAAACTTTGCAAATATATATATATTTGGCCTCCTCTAAACAACTGGGTACTTTTTAGCCCCAGTTATATAAGCTAGTTTTTGAGAAATTCAAGTTTTACTCTTTGGCCCAGTTGAGGTAGCTCCACCATAGATTTCTTAATTTAATATAAAAAATGTTCAAAAACACTATGTTTTTGAGCTACGGCACCTCAATTACATCACCTCAAAAACGCCATTTTGACTGCAAGTTTTCAGTCAAAACTCAAAGTTTTGCATACTTGCGCTACTAATAAAATTTTTATTTTTACAAAACTAAAAACATTAAAATTTTGACATTATATATTTTTAGATCTTCTCTACAATTCTATGTAAAAGAATTACTACTTTTTGTATTATAAACATTCTCATTTTTCTCTTCAAAAAACCCCAAATTGCTCATATGTTGATACTAATTTACTTTTAGATGCCTCCCAAGTCAACTACCAAAGCTGCGCCCAAGGCCTCAAAGTCCAAGACTGCTCCTCCAAAGGCCAAAAAGACCAAGACTACCCCAAAGAAGCAGCCTTCTAAGTCCAAAGCTCCCCCCAAGACCCCAACTTCATCACCTGAGCCAGAGGGAAACAGTCCTACCCCTCCCCACTCTCCTTTTGTGTACCCCCCCTCTGATCCCCAAGAGAAGTTATTCAACTTCAATTGCCACTCTGATCACATCTCAGAGCCTGAAGAGGAAGAGGAGCAGGAGCCTGAGCCTGGTGCTCCTGCAGATGACCAAATTGAGCTCTGGGATCTTAATACCATCCATAATATATGCAATCAAAATGGTACCTTTGCTGTGCCTGCCACATATCCAGCCAGCTACCCCATCATGACAAAGAAAGGGGGGTGCAATACGTCAATTCAAAAACACCAGAGCAAAAGACGCCATCTCAAAAAAATTTTGAGATGGCATTGTGATTTACATCAGCAAAACTAAAAAAACTTAATAAAATTTATTAAATAGTTATTTTTTACATATCAGTTTCTAATACAGCATCTTGAAAAACCGCATCACAGAAACACTATCTCAAATCAAAATAAAAAGGGTGTTATCCAAATAAGATTTTTTAATTATAAAAACACTTAATAAATATCCTAAAATATGCCATCACAAAAAACTGCACCACAAAAACGCTATCTTGAATCAAAATAAAAAGTCTGTTATCAAAATAAGGTTACCAAAACTTTGCAAATTCAACTGCAAAACTAGCCAGCTTTAAGCGCCGACGTGCCGTCTTCTATAATTAAAAAGCGCCGCGGTGCCAATTTTAACAAATCAAAAGTGCCGCGGTGCCAACTTGAGATAGTCTTGGGCGCCACCGCGCCGCCTTGCAAAAATCTTTTATGCTGCAGCGGCGTCTTACTATTAAATTTAGTGCCGCAGCAGTGCAAAATTTCAATCCCCAACATAAAAACTCCACTAATCAACAATATTTCCATAAGCACTAAATTTAGAAGATAATTACAACAATTAAAAACTTAATATAATAAAAAATAAGAACTAAAAAATAATAGAAACAATAAAATAGAGGATAGCCAAAGCAAGTTTATTGCAATAAAAGGCAGGCTGTGTGGGATTAGTCCCTTGTGTTGCGGGCACCTCCACGCTGCTGAGCAGAAGACGTGGCAGGAGGAGAGGACTGGCGGTTGGCAGGGCGGGGATGCTTGGTGGTGCGCTGGATGGTAATCACTGGGCGCTCATGGGTGGGCATCATGTAGCAGTTGTTGTCCAGGCGCTGGCGCACGTGAGCCAGGATCACCAGTATTTGGGCCCAGGCCAACTGGGAGTTGCGCAACATAGAAGACCAGTTGCACAGGGGAAGGCGGATCTGACTGACTGGCACCAAACGGCCCCAGCCACTACAAGCGGAGAACACAGCACCTATAGTGAAGCAGTCCATCAATGCATCTTCCATGTAGGAATATGATAGCGGTAGGGGGGCGCAGAGTTGATAAGCCAGGGAGCGGTAATGCTTCAGGAAACAACCAGCGTACCCGGGCTGGCAACTTTTGGGAGGATACCACATAAAGTGGCAAGTTGCGGCAGCCAAAGGAAGGTAGAAAGAAGCATTGCCAGTGGTAATGACTTGAAGATATGCCTTGAATGTGGCAGAGAAGCGACGGTTAGTGTTGGCTTGGATGGGCAAGTCCAAGGTCTGATGGAAGCTGGGATCTGCTGCAAGCTCAAGAGCCCAAACCCAAGCCACCTTGTCAATATGCTCATTGCAGACAGCAATGGTATGCACATGTTGCATGGAAATCTCACTGGGGGGCAGGGTAGCTGACTGCAGCCCTAGACGCACCTCAGCGGCCAAACGGGAGGCATCATACCGGCCGTGGTATAACTCCCCTGCCCAAATTGGGGTCATTGCATCCTCGTCGGAATGTAGTGCCTGTACAAAGCTGTACATTGTCTCCTTGTGGTGGCAGATCCCAAACTTGCTAAGGAGGTCAGGGTAGTCCATCACCACAAGGTCAGAGTTGCAGCAGGTGCAGAGCATTGAAGATGGGGTAGGGGGAGGCGCGCCAGTGGAAGGAAGGCGTTGAGGAAATGGGTGCTGAGCACCAGAAGGATTGCCGCTGGGTGGCGCATTGCTGACAGGAAGAGGCTCCTCAAACATGGAGTCCTTGTCAGGGAAATCCCCAGCACTAGAGTTTGGCGCAGTACTAAGCCCAGAGGCCGCCACAGTGGTTGTGCAGTCCTGTTCGCAAAACTGTGAGTCACTGGCCCAAAGTCAATTCAAGAAAGCAATACGAACTGAGCGCAGCATTTTTCAAAAAGTGCGCCACTCTGCTTTGTCCATTGAAGCCATCATTTTTTTGTAGGCTTGGCGCATGTTAGTGTTGCTGTTGTTGTTGGTGTTGGGATTCATCTTGGAAAGAAAGAAAGTGGTGTTTGGTCAAATGGGGGGGATATGTTGGAAATTTTGACCAAGCAATGATGCCAATTATGACGGAGCTCACAGAATAGAATTACTGCAACCTCATTGTCATAAATTTATAATATAAAATTTATATATATTCAATTGGCAGTAGATTTTGGATCATTACTACAGAATATCCAATGACATGCGCCGCCGCGCCGTCTCTATCATACATAAAGCGCCACCATGCCACCCAAAACAAGCTCCAGGCGCCGCCTTGCAAATATTTTGGATGCCATGGCGCTGCTCTACTTTTATATCAAGCGCTGCTGCGGCGCTATTTTTGAATCCCCAAAATGGTTATCTAATTATTAATCATATTTCTAAGCACTAGTCTCAATAGTATAATCAAAAAAAGATATTTTGGATTGGTAGTAGATTTAAAATTGTAAAGACAAAATCCAACCTACTGAAAAGCGGCGCCTAAAGTTTTAATTAGTTGGCGCTGCAGCGCCTAAGCTGTAATTAAAATGGCAAGGCGGTGTGTTCTTTGATTTTTTGTCATTATATCTTACTTTTATGTGATTAATCCAAGCCTTTCCCTTATTAATTGGGAATAAAATATGGTATTAATTTAAGCCTACATAATAAATTAACCCAAATTAGTGCCACTTTGATAGTACTACCCCTCTGCAACACAGTCATTCAAAAATCATGTTTAATATGCTAGCCTTATTCCTTATCATAGTGTGAACTTTGCTATTTGGGCTTCAATAATACAATCTTTTACTAGTGATTTTATTTAGTAATGAGGGTATTTCTGTTGTGCAAAATGTACCCATTACAAAATCTACTAAGCAACTAAGCGTCCAATAGGAGTGGCGCCCACCAATGTGGCACTAGGAATAACCTATTTTAGCATGTGGTGTCATAGGACGCTATAAAGAGCACGCCATCACAAATTGACTGTTTCCACTTTTACAAAGTACAGTTCAGCGCCAAATCTCAATTAAATGAAAAATGTAAGAAACTGTCTGAAACTTTGCATTTATGTATTTTTTTATCTCCTCTAAACAACTGGGTACTTTTTAACCCCAGTTGTATAAGCTAGTTTTAAAAATATTCAAGTTTTACTCTTTGGCCCAGTTGAGGTAGCTCTACCAGAAGTTTGTTAATTTAATATAAAAAATGGTCAAAAACACTATATTTTTGAGCTACAGCATCTCAATTACGTCAATTTTAAAACACCATTTCACTTGCAAGTTTTCAGTCAAAACTCACAGTTTTGCATACTTGCGCTACTAATAAATTTTTAATTTTTACAGAATAAAAAACATAATAATTTTGATGGCATATAATTCGAGAGTTTCTCTACAATTCCATGTAAAAATATTGACTACTTTTATATTTAACACATTCTCATTTTTCTCTTTAAAAATTCTCCCCAAATTTGAACTTTTCTGATGCAAATTTGCTCTTACATGCCTCCCAAGCCTACCACCAACGTTACCCCCAAGGCTCCCAAGAGCACGGCCGCTCCCGCTCAGGCAAGAAAGACCAAGGCTACCCTCTCCAAGCAGACTCCTAAAGAAAAAACGCCTGTCAAGACCCCCACACCTTCCCCCAAGCCTGAGGCTGATAGCCTCACCCCTCCCCACTCTCCCTTTGTCTACTCCCCCTCTGATCTCCAGGAGGAGCACGTTCACTCCAATGATGAAGATGAGAATGAAAGAGTCTCCAAAAGCAACTCTGGTGATCATGGTTTTGCAGCCTCAGAGGAGGAGCCTATCCTAGAGTGGGACCTACATGCAGTTGCCAATATCTGCAACGTCAACGGGCAATTTATAGTTCCAGCTATTTTTCCTGACTTGTTTCCTATTATGACCAAGAAGGGGGGTGCTGGCTTTGTCAAGGACGGCTTCCTTTTCATATGCAATGACCAGAAAAAAAATATGGCAAACCATCACTACAAATGTGATAGTCCAGGTTGCCCTGCATGATTAACTAAAATTGGGTTTACCCAAGTCAAGGAGCTCACCATTGAGCATGACTGTTTGGGCTCTGATATGATTCTTTACTATCTAATGCGCTGGTACCTTTGCCAAGCCATTCCTTTCAACAAGGACTTGAATTCAACTAAGCTGGTAACTCATGCTCTCCTTTACCTGAATAAGGATCAGAGAGAGGAGGTTGGAGAAAAGACCAGACTCCAATGGTATGTGACTGATCAACGGTCAATTGATGCCAATATTGGCGTCAGCGCTAGAAGTATCAAAGAGCTTGTACTTTTGGAAGTCCAGAAGGCTACCATGCTTGGAAAGCCCTTTTTGCTACACAACAACAGGCAAGGTTCATCAAACCGTATTTTGTGCTTTTTGACACAAGAGGATCTTGTACGCCTTTTAAAGTGCAATACCTGGTTTGCTGATGGGACTTTTGCCTCTTGTCCTAAGCTATTTTATCAGCTTTGGGCCATCCATGGTCAGGTCAATGAACATACAATTCCCTTTGTCTTCTTCTTTCTCCCTAATAAAAGGGAAGAGACTTACATCCACGCCTTGAATATACTCAAGCAAAAACCGGATGCCATCTTGCCTACACTTGAAGAAGAGCCAACCAAGAAAAGGGGCCGCAAGAAGAAGAAGGTCAGCCCAGAGGCTACCCAAGAGCAACAGGCCATAACCAAAAAACGCCTAAGTCCCTTCCTTATCATACCACGTTGATGGTTGACTTCAAGGCTGCACAGCCCAACACTTTTATCAAGGTATTTAGGAGCAGGCCCCAAGGCTGCTTCTTTCACTACTGCCAGGCTCTGCACAAGAACCTGATGAAAAACCCAGCCCTCAATAAGCTGGTATACAAAGATGGTACAAAAGAGGCCAGAAAGATATTCAATTGCTTTGCTGCTCTTGCCATAGTCAGAAAGGAAGAGGTTAACCTTTTTTTATGACAAGCTTCTCAATGACAATTACATTCTTGGGAACCAAGAAGCCTTTGCTCCTTTCATACAGTATTTTGAGCACCAGTGGGTAGGTGTATTCCAGGGACATTGCCACATCCGCAAGGGCGGCAACTCAATTAACTGGAACTGCTATAAGCAGGTCAAAGCCGGCGTAACTAAGACCACCTCCTCACTTGAAGGTTGGCATAACCAATTTTCCTGCCGGGTAAGGCAAAAAAGCCTATGTTCAATATGATCATCAAGAAGCTTAAGGTTCAGCATGCACACAGGAATCAGCTATATTCCCAGGCCGTCAAAGGCAAAGTTTTTATAGCCAAGCATGCTGGCCAGCAGGTCAAGTTTGCAAGTGTTACAAGAGCGGCTTTGGCCTATTACACCAGAGAGGACCGCCTTAACCATCTCAAAGGCATTGCCACGGACCTTGGATCTAATGTATAATCCACTTTCTTTAACAATAAACTTCTTTTTTTCAAATATTTGATTTTAACTTTTAATATGTATATACATGTTTAATATAGTGTTAAAATTTAATACAAAAATAGCACCGTTTTAGGATGTGTTGACTTTGGAGCTTTGAGCACTATAGTTGGTATTAGCTGACCCCATATTTTTATTGCAGATTTGAAATCATTGGATGATTTTGAGTCTAGTCAAATGTTTTTTATAGTCTTTGAAATGTTTTTTGGGCTTTTATCAATATTTTAAGTTATCTGGCGCAGTTTAGCCATAAATCTGAGATGGCGTTTTTAAGATGGCGTCTTTCTAGATGGCGTTTTTGAGATGGCGTCTTTATAGATGACGTTTTTGGACACATTTTTGAGATGGCGTCTTTCTAGATGGCGTTTTTGAGATGGCGTCATTTGAATTGACGTATTGCACCAAAAGGGGATGCCGGCTTTGTCTACAAGGACTACAGCTTCAGCTGTAATGATGGGAAGAAACCCATCTGTCAACATCACTACAAATGTGATAAAGTTGGCTGCCCAGCTAGACTCACTACTTATGGGTTCACTAGATTTAAAGCCCTAACTGTCAATCATGACTGTGCTGAGCCTTTCTCTCCCCTTTACCAACTTATCTTCTGGTTTCTTTGCCAGGTGATCCCAACCACCAAGGATCAAACTGATACTGAGGTTATCACTGATGCACTCCTTAATTTAAATGATACCCAACTTGCTACTGTTGGTGGCGCCTCAAAATTACAGAGATATCTCACTGATCAGAGATATTCTCTGAGCACTGAAGGCGTCAGTGCAAGCTCCATTGACCAATTGATCCTTACTGAGGAACAAAAATTATCTTGCCATGAGGAGAGATTCCTTCTTCACAATGATGGTCAATATGCCCCTGAGTGTATTATCTGCTTTGCCACAAGCCAGGATCTGTGCAACCTGCCAAAATGCAAGACCTGGCTTTCAGATGACACTTTCTTAACCTGCCCAAAGCTATTTAAACATCTTTGGAACATCCATGGGCAGGTTGAAAATCTGGTTCTTCTCCTGGTCTCCTACTTCCTTTCCAACAAGAAGCAGGAAACTTATGTCTGTGCTCTTACAATTTTGAAGGCCAAGCTGGATGAGATCCTCCTAACCATTGAAGAGGAGCCCAAGGAGACCAGAGAGTGCAAGAAGAAGGCCCAGTAACAGGAAGAGGAAGCCCCCCAACCAGGAAGCAGCCTAAAAGTCTTACCTATCACAAATATCTGATAGTGTATTTTGAACAGGCTCAGGCAAATGCCTTCATTTGAGTCTTCAAGAGCTCCCCTCAGGGATGCTACTTCCACTTCTGGCAGGCACTCTGCCGCTGCCTCCAAAAGTGCTCTGACCTTCATGAGCTGGTTAACTCTGAAGGCATCAAAGAAGCCCAGGACGTTTTTAATTGCTTTGCTGCCCTTGCTCTGGTTAGAAAGAAGGAAAATAATGCCTTTTATGACGCCCTCCTCCACCATCCTTATATCCTTGCCAACCAGGCAGCATTTGCACCTTTTATTATGTATTTTGAAACTCAATGGGTTAGTATCTTTTAAGGAGCACACTGCATCATAAAGAGCGGTGACTCAATCACCTGAAACTGCTTTAAGCAGGTAAAAGATGGTTTAATCAAGACCATCTCTTCCCTTGAAGGGTGGCATAGCCAGTTTGCTACAAGGGTCAGGGTTCATAAGCGCAAATTCAACAAAATAATGGTGTATCTCAAGACCCAACAAACCATCTCTGCCAGCCTCTTCAAGACTGGTATGAAGACCAAGGGTGATCCCCCCAAGCAGACCAAGGCAGTGAAAAAGTATACTGAAATCAGCAAGGTGGTCCTTGCCTAGTATCCTAAGGATAGAAAGCTTGAGCATCTCCAAGCTATCTCAGTTGCTCTTTCTACCAATGTTTGAGTCCTTTCCCAATAAACTATTCTTTATCTTCTCTCTTATTTCCTTTGATTTTACCATTCTTTGGATTTTTTTTGGTATTTGATACAATTATATGCTTATTTTAAAGTATAGTTTATAGTTAAAATAGATTAAAATAGTTTTTTTGGGGATTATTTTAACTTTTGGGCTTTGCGCAACTATGTTGCTACTAATCAACCCCATTTTTTATTGCAGATTTGAAATTCTGAGGCTTTTTTAAGCCTAGAAATTTTTTTTGAACTTTCTTTTTTGTGGATTTTTTGGATTTTTTGGAGTTGAAAAAATCTAAAATTTTAAAACTTGTTTTTCTTAGTCAAAATGCCGTAAATTGGAATGGCCTTTTTACTAATAAATTGAGATAGCGTTTTTCAAGATGCTGTTTTTGAAATGGTGTGTTCTACCAATAAAATCATTATATAACAATAATTATTTCAATATGTTCATTCTTTCATCCTTCTTTGATGTGCTAATTTTTGTTATACGCAACAGTTTACAATTGGAATCATATAAATAATGTGAAAAAAACTAACCCAAATAAAATCACAATAAAAGAATATAAATATTTTTGTGTGTTATTTGCTCATTCATTCCTTCATTAAATTGACTTTGCTTTGTTAATCTTTATTATACCTGACAGTATACACATAAAATCACAGAAATAAAGTCAATATAAATTAAACTAAATAAAAACAAATATTAAAAAATAAAATGCAAAAAACATTTGGAATAGTAAGCCTTTAATTGATTGGCTGCTTGGAGAGGCACGCAGTGAGAAACAAATCTACGTGACCATAGAATTTAGCCACAGTTTCAGCTGGGAGGGTATGAACACCAACATGCAGCAAATTAAACAAATCCTTGAGCCCAGGTGACACCCTTTTTTTAACTACTTGCTTGAGCCACCCAAAGACCTCCTCAATTGGGTCAAGGAATGGGGAATAGGAGGGGAGGAAGAGAAGGCACAAATTGGATGTGGCCAATTGTTGGGAGCCAATTTCTACACCAGGCTCAATCATTGTGAACTCATTAAGAATTTCTGCCATCTTGTGGAGACTAACATTATCCAGCACAATAATGTTGGTGACACCCAAACTGGTTATTTGGAGGTGCTCCCAAACCAATCAGAAATTCCAGGAAGGTCTCACTGTTATTAGAACCCTTGATCATTTGATATAGTGCAATGCAAGGGGATCAAGAAGAGCTATCATTGAGTAGACAAGAGACCAGACAGCTGCACGCCAGGACATGTCGTTCTTTTTGCCTTTGGGGACATACCCATACTCATTGTGCATTGACGACACAAAAGAGGACTTGTCAATGTAGAAGAACTTTACTGTATCCTTCTCCTTGATAGCAGTTACCATCTTGGTATATTTTTGCCGGTAGACAACACTGTCTGGGCTATTCTGATTGTATGGAGATACACCAAGCTTCTTCCAGGAGAATTGCAGTTTCTTGACTGCGCGGTAGCAAGTAGAAACCAAAGCCTGGATTCCAAAAGCAGACTCAACCATTTACTGAATATTTTCCTGTTCAAGATGGCAATTCTGCTTGATTCACTGTCAGATGGCCCAAAGGTGTTGCTTGACCAATAGAGATGGTTCACAATTGGATTTCTCTAAAAGGAGAACAGGACCTGTTTTCAGGTAAGCTGCGCAGAGCCAATGGGCAGATTTTTCTGAGATCCCAAAAATGGCCGTGGCCTTCCTGTAGTCAGTTGTCTCCTCCATGAGCCTCATGAAGGTCTTGTGGGTGGAATTGGGGATGACATGATACTTGTCTTTTTTGGAGGCAGGCAAAGACTCATTGGGATTGGGCACAACACAGGGCATAGGCACTTGGCTGTAGAATGCAGCAACCTTTTTGAGCACCTCCTGCCCTTTTGTGGTTTGGTAATATTGGGGCAGCTTGTCATTGTCCCCCTTGTTGTAATCACTCATGTAAGGCTCATATGTGGTGTCAAGGACTGACTTAATCTTCTTCAGTAGGGCTGCAGAAACACCATTGCAGCAGTATACAGGGCCGTACACCAAGGACACTCTCTCAGTGGTGACGTCATTAAAAGTTTTGGTGGTGATGACCTTGGTGTAGTTTCTGGTTAGCTTTGGAACCTGAGGATTTATGCTCTGTTCCCTTGCTCCCTGTGAAACTCAAACTGGTTGTGTCAGTGCAACCTCACAGTTATTCTCTCCTCTTCTGTCTCCTTCCTTAGTTGGCACTTGTGTTGCACTAACTCAATGTTTTGACCCACAGGGGCAACTGCAACCACAGCGCACAGTGGCTGCATTGCTACTCTGTTGCTGTGAAGCTTCTATTTTGGTATAAAAATAAATAAAATTAAAATCAGTTCATCTATATAATTTATTTATTATACTTTTATCTGTCCATATATAGTAGCATGAAAGCTTGTAGTCACTGCTGTTTATTTCAAGTTAGGCTTTTAAATCTCTATATTAATTATTTTTGGCCGTAAATGTGCACTGTTACTTGTATGTTTTGATAAATTTGATCTTTTTCTTAATTTTAGTTCCAAAACAGACACCCAGAACATTTATTTATTTATTATATATTGTAGGTCTTAATTAGGATGAGCTGGTAACAGTATTATAGATTCACTAATTTGCTTTGATATTGGATATTTTTGTTGTCTGCTTCAGTTTCTATTGGGGTTTGTTGTTGGATTGAATTTGTAACTTTTGTGACTGAGTTCTATGCGTTCATAAAAAACATAATAAGCATAGTAGAGTTGTGCTGTGACTGAAAATCATGTGCTCTAGTGTTTGGTACATTTGTTGTTGAATCATCATACCTTTGTTCCCGGTTTGCATAGGCCGTTGTGTGGCTGGACATTTTCACCAAATAGCACACATTTTCTGTAGAATTATCTTCTATTTAGATCTAAAAAGTTGATATTTGTTGTGTGACTAAAACTGTGCATTCTAAACTGACTAATATTTTTTATCTCAGCAGGGTTGAAAACTACTGTATGGGCTTGCAGCTGTATTGAGATTTTCACTCCGTTGCCTGGGTTCATTCTTAAACTTATAAACATGATAGCTTTGGAGTGTTACTGAAGCCATTTTATTTTTATGACCATCTAAGTTTTTAATCTCAATCTATTTTTTTGGTGTTGTAAATGTACTGTATTATCAGATTTACCAGAAGGGGAATAAGATTGGAATATATAGTTTCTTTTTTAGAAGAATATATCATATAGTGTTTATAGTGTTACCAGGCGCTATCAGGATATTCCTGCTATGTGGCATAATCCTTATTGAATTTTCTGTGTTATATAATTTTTCAGCTGTGATGTCTCACATGGCAGGCTCAGCTTGAAATTTCTTGACTTTGAGCCTTAGGCAAGTTAAGTCAAGTCACAGGTTTTCTTTTATGACTCAGAACCTTGCTGGGGGTTATTACCCAGGGTTGATAACAGTATGTATTTTTTCTGTGTGACTGGATATCTTTTCCCATCAATGCACATTCAGCCATTAAGAAAGCTTGTGTTTTTACTGAAAAGCTGGTCTTTATTCTGGGATGGGCTGATTTTTTAGGCTGAGGCATTTTTTACCACATCAGGTTATAAAACTACTGTATCAAGGATTTTAACTGTGCTCAGTCTGATTGTCATGTCCTTTCACCCTATCATATTAAAGATTTAGTGTACTTCTATAGAAATAGGGATTATGCACAAGAAAGCAAACTTGCCTCCTTATGAAAAAGACATGTAAATATGATACATAAGTAAGTCCTGTCAGTTAACACTAAAGAAACTTACCACTATATAAATAATCGGTAGAGTACACACTTAGTATATGTGTGCTGCTCCTGGCAATCACTAGTAAACCCTCTTTATAAAAAAAACTTTGGGAAACAAAAACCTAATAAAAACAATCATGTATAGCTATTCTTGTTGCCTAGAAAAAAGGAATAAAACAATATAAAAAGGAAAAACAAAGGTTAAGACAAGAGTGTTTATTTAAGCTGGTAATGTTTGGTAATCACTATATTAAGATGACAAGTCTTTTTTTATTATATATGCCCCCTCTTGGTTCTGGTTGATTATTTAGTTCTAGCGGTTATTGTGACAGTCCACATGTTTGATGGTTTGCAGGCGGGGCTAATGTTGGCCAAGCAAAAGTTTGGTTGTTTGTTGCAGGTAGAGGCCTAGTAGATAACATAGGACTACTAGGGTAAGTAAGGCCTGGCTGGTAGGTAACAAAGGACTACCAGAGGAAGATGTTGCCTCCACCCAGCAGAAGATATTGGCTGCTTTGGGCTATAGTTCTTCACCTAGCAGGGAACTTTGTCTGTCTGAGGGGAGTAGGTTTTGGACCCCTGGCGGGTAACGCGGGCTGCCAGGGAGGGGAAGAGCTCTGAGGGCTCTATGTACCCTAATACACTTACAGGAGGTCTGTGAGCAAGCATCCTACCTAACGGACTGGTAGGGTGTCCTTGTTTATGCCCCTATGGGAGCTTTGGGGGAAACCCAAAGTGAGCGTTGGAGGGCATAGATTTGCTCAGAGGGACACCAAAGCGGTTTGCTTGGGGAAGCAAGCTGCAGAACTTGGTGTGATCAGGCCTCTGGGAAGTGAAGCTGATTACTCTGCAACTGAAAGCTCAGACTTAATCACCCGGGTGAGTAAAGACAACACATAGACATTGATCTATGGTTGAATAGCCTAAGTGGAGTGCCACTTGCAAGGGCCCAGTCAAATGCCAGTTCAATGTAGACTCATGCCTGGGTCTACAAGTTCTGGTAATGGGGACTGAGATAAAGAACCAAGGTGGTTCACAGAATTAACAGAGAAGACTAGCAAGAGGGACTGTTTGATCAAAGTGAAGGCTAGTTGATGGACTATTGATTCATATTGAATTGTGGTAACCAATATGGTTCAGTGTTCAGAGGGAACTAAGGAGGTTCCTAGTGAGGATTTTTTGAGGAACTGGTTGAGAATAAGCTGAAGGACCAGAAGATTATGATGTAGGACTAGCTGATCATGATGCAGGTTGACCAAAGGACCAGAAGATTGTGTTGCAGGAGTAGCCAGAGGACTGATGAAGTTAATGGACTGATTGCTGATTAAGCTGACGAGCTGGAATATGAGCTGGCTGAAGGATCCAAAGATGATGGTGAAGAACTGGTGGTCCGGAGAAATGAGCTGAGATTTTGTCAGATTGATTTGCCAAAGTGGGAAGATGTGGAATATTTTGCATTGGTTTAGTATTAAAATCAAGAAGGAATGTGGATAGAAGTGTGGGTAAGATATTTATTTATTAAGTTACTAGGATAGACAAAGGTATGTTGCTATGAGAGCAGGATACAAAGTTGTTTTGGTGGGATGGTTTCCTTGGATTTTACTATATTTGTAAATATATGGGGAAAACGTTGAAGAGGTCCAAAAGAACAATTTAAATAGTATTATACTATTTAAATTGGTTCAGGTTGAATGCAGGGAAGACTGGTGCCAGAATAATGAACCAGTTAACACTTTGGTGCGTGAAGAGTTATTGATTTGAGCGGTTTGAGCTGTGAAAATTATTTTCCTAGTTGGATCCCAGTGGAACTTCAGGGATGGTCTATTTATGTGCTCTGCATTCATTGGTTGAGTTCTGGCAGGTTTCCTGATGAAAATGATTGGTTGAAAGCCAAAAGCTTAAAGTATAAGCGAGGAAATAGTGAATTAATACTTTAAGCTTTTGAGAAAGTAAGTATGTAAGCTTAAGTTATTATAGGAAAAAGTGAGTGACAATGGTTTAAGCTTATGAAGAAAGCCATTTTGAAGGCAAAACCATTGGGAAAAGAACACTATAAGAAGGTGGCTGGCTGGAAAGTTACCGGGTCTTTTCAAGGTCTTTTGGAAGGCTTTTGAAGGTCTTTTCCAGGTCTTCTGAGTTTCTGCCAAGAGGTTTTGGAAGCCTTTTGATCACCAGCAGGAGCTTGGTTGGACTAATACAACCCAAGAATAAGAAGCTGGATCCTAAGTGTGACGCTGAAGTCCAAGTTTAAGGAGCAGGAGTCCAAGTCTAAGGAGCAGACGTCCAAGACTAAGGTGCAGAAGTTCAAGACCAAGTACAAGAAGTCCAAGATATTGTTGGGGAACTCCAAGTATTGGAAAATTCATATTGTTTCTTTGACCCCCCAGGCCATATACCAGAAGGTTTCTAAGGGGATCTTCCTTCTGAGAGTGAATAAAAGCCTATTTTGACCCCTATACATATTTCTGAGATACATTTCCCCTTACTAGAGAATGACAACCCTTTCCAGCCGGTCTCTGGCTATGATCCAGGACACACTTGGGGACTGGTGGACAGGAACCCCACAGTTATGCTGCAAGTAGATCTCATAGGTGATTATTCAGGAATATTGGCCATAGTTTAGATCAATTTTCTTCACTCAGTCCTCTTTTCTGATGATCATTCTAGTGAAGGGAAATGTTGCAGATTCATGAATTGAAAGGTGATTATCATAATACAAATAGACATACTAACAATTAACCCACAAATATATAAACATTGACAGAAATCTGGATCCAGGCAAATGTCATTAGCTATCACATTGTAATAATTGTTATTACACATGATGCATTCTGCTTGTATCATGTAAAGATATCATAAGGTATTAGCACCACCACACCAGGAAAATTGTACAAGAAGAGATTCCCAGATATGCAGCAACTTGGACAGAAACACACACTCTGAGTTAAAGTATACAATGAATCTAAAACTATTTGATTGGATAACCCTGAACAAATGGGTTGCTGTACTGGTGCTAATAACACCTCTGTATTAATGTGAATTACTGACACTATATAAATTATCTTCCTAATATCAATGAAGATATAATTTTGAACACTTACTTGATATACATTTGATCACTCTTAGTTGTGACCTCCATTGGATAGGCAAATACTTAAGGTCATCTTATCAGTAGTAAGCTATTGTGAATCAGGGCTTTCCAGTTCCTGTGAAACCAGCAACCTCCTAGATGTATCCAGAAGGACTAGAAGGGCTTAATCCATAACAGTGATTAATGTATTTCTGCTTGCACAAAGTTTTTCAAAGAATTGTTTAATAACCTTGATAGAGAGCCTTGTTTTCAGCACATCAAGCTTAATTGCTAGATTGAGATTCACCTTTTTAAATCGACAGGATTAAATACATGGAACCTGTTTCTAGGAAAATCCATTTAAATGCAGGTCTTGCTTGATATATTAAAATGATTTAAGCCTTGCCTGTATAAATGCAAAATTATATTATAGGCTGATTTTCTATCACTATTAAATAGTAATTCACTTTTTTGGGTCGTTTAACTAGTTATTGGCTACCGCTTGAGCACGTGATTTAAATTCAATAGCTTTAAATCTGCAAAACATAGAGCTTGGGAGTATTTCTATTAAAGTCATAGTATGGTTTAGATAAGTAATGGTAATATAAATTATATGCTGCATTTGTAGGATGCCAACCTCTTCTTGGCCTCGTCCATCAGTTGAAATACAGTTGTTTTAAAATCTATGGCGACAAACGAAATGAATTCAGATTTAAGCGAAATTGAAATGAACCCAAATCTATTGTAAATCAATATAAATTCATTTATTTTTAATTTCGTTTAAATCTGAGTTCATTTCGTTTAAATCTGGATTATTTTCGCTTGTCGCCATAGCTTTTAAAACTACTGTATGGTTCACAGCGTCATTTAGAACGAGGCCTTTGGGTAAACCCTTATGTTGAAATTTCGTTGGATTCACTTTTGTAAATAAATATTTATAGCTATGCTGTTGCTTTTGTAGGGCGATCTCAGGTAATTTAAATGGTTTGTCAGCTTCGCTGAATTGTACATATCAGTGCTTTTACAAGCGATTGGGCATTTATTTTTTGTTGGAAGATGATTTAAATTGAGCAGTTGTTGAAGGCTTGATGGAGATGTTTGTAGGTATGTTAATTTGGAATCACATGTGTTAAAAGGTACCACAGGAAACATTATTTCAAGGGCCTAATCAGAAACTTTCTTTGATGAATGAAGTCACTTTGAAATTGAGATTCAAGGTTACTGGTGGCTTCGCTAAAATAAAGCTGGGTGGTTCCTTATCTAGCGGATATGGGTACTGCTTTATAAATTCTCCTTTGAAATGGCGTTGTTTAGGCCATATGATTGGTTGGAATAAAGTAATGTTGGGTGTAAAATATTATATTAAATGGGGGTTGAGAAAATATGACAACGGCCATGAGAATATGAGATGGCGGAGTGAGCGGGAATTTGCCCTTCCATACTGGACGGAGAAAGAGGATTAGCGCCTGTTAGTTAACAGTTTGAGCTCGGAGAAAGATTAAAATGAAGGGCAGGGTGGATTGGATGGCATATGGAATTGAGTCAAACTGAATCAGACAACGTGAGCTTGGGGGAGACCAATGAAGAAGTTATGGCTTCAATTGATGAATCGCCTGCGGAGATCGCTATCAGTGTACGAGTCGCAGTCCGAGTTCGGCCTAATCCTCGCCCTGTAAAGGAAAGGAGTATGCTACAGGTTGCACCATTTTCAATCTCAACACTTCCGGTCACCACCACAGCGTCCGGAACGTTTGGATTAACTGGTTCGCCTGTCTCACACCCAATCACCTTTCATTTTGATGAGGTTTATCATGAGGGCCATAGTCAGGCAGAAGTATACGCTGGTTCGGTAGAGCCACTCGTAAACCAGTTTCTACAAGGATATAATGCTACTTTACTGGCATATGGACAGACAGCTTCAGGGAAAACTCACACTATGGGGACTACCGAATCCCAAATGACTGGAGGGATGATAGGAAGATCGCTAGAAAGTATCTTTAATCATCTCGAAGAAACAGAGGCATGGAAACTGCGAGTGGGATATTTGGAAATATACAACGAGCAATTGGTAGATCTATTGAGATGAAAGAGAAAAGAAAGTGACAATACGACAGGATCCCACAGGGCGCATACACCTCCCTGATGCCAACATGCCACAAGTAGCGACAGCTGATGATGTCTTCAGGTAACTTTTTCCTGCTTGCGTTGACTTATCAATAGCTTTTTGCAACAGGGGAGTTATCGGCGCAGTGTAGCTAGTACTTTGATGAATCAAGACTCTTCACGCTCTCATGCCATCTTTACCCTGATATTAGAGCTTGATGGCATCGAAAGCAAGCTAAATTTTGTGGATCTAGCCGGCTCCGAGCGCATCAAAAAGACTGGCGCAGTAGGGGGGAGGGCCAAGGAGGGGATCAGCATCAATGGTGGGCTGTTGGCCCTTTCCAACGTCATTGGTGCTCTAGGGTCTAATAGTCCCCACATTCCTTACCGTGAATCTAAACTGACGCGTTTATTACAAGACTCACTTGGAGGAAGTGCCTTTACGACTCTCATTGCATGTGTTTCCCCTGCATCAGGAGATATCTGCGAAACTATCGATACCTTGCGTTATGCTTCACGCGCCAGAAAGATCAAAGTACATCCCTCTCGGACCATCGCAACCGAAAACCTTGAAGAGACCGTGGCAGCCCTGCGCGAAGAGATTGCTTTGCTTAAAAGAAAACCTAATCCACATATTTTTGTCCAAACAGCTATTCGCAGGATAATCCGAAGAAGCAGAGAGTTTGAGCTTGAGCTCATGCAACTCAAGATGAAGCATACTGAGCTGCAGCAAAAGTACGCCAAGCTTAAGAAAAGCCACCAGCATGTCACGGCTAGTACCCAGACGGAGTATGAAAGAGATCCTTTGTCAATACTTCAATTTGCAAGCGACGTCTCTAGTCGTGAGTCTGTTCATTCTCGTAGAACAGCCAGTTCAAGAAAGACCTTGAATAGTCTATTCGAGGGATACATGCCAAGTCCTCTACAGGCGGTGATCGACCTCACTGATTCTGTAGCTGAGCTTCAGAACGAAGCTAAAAGCCAGGGAGAGAATTCAACAGGCCAAGATGAAATTCAACCTGAACGTGTTACTCAAGAACTTAATGAGCAGATCGAAGCATACCAGCGTAGAATATTGTATTTGAAAGACAAACTCAATTCACAGAGCAAACATCCCCCTTTTGACTTGAGACAAGCCCTACAGGACATCTCTCATCTCAACAGCCTTGTAGATCATCTCACTACTGTATCGTCCCTCTACACCTCACCAATAAGCACCAAACATTCATTGCCTTATTTTAGCGATGATAGCTCCAGAGCAGCCGAGGCCTCTTTCGCCCCCCCTCAACAACACTCCCTTATCGCCCTCCTTCTTCCACCCTATGGAACTGTCCACCTCCCTTGCTTCAGCACACCGATCTTTTCCAGGGAAATCTCCTATTCCATCCTCCCCCACCAGTCCTCCTCTTGCCCCCGTCTGCTCACCAAGTATGCTCTATTTATCCCCCAAAGAAATCCAACTACCAGTCTCTGGTCGCGAACTTCCCCACTCTAACTCTGGCATTCCTTCCATGCCAGTTCCAAAGAGAGTGGCTCGCCATTCGAGACCACGCCAAAGAAAAACCTTCCGTGGACTGATATGTATTTAGATCCTATTGTAGATATCCAAAATAAAGCTATGACTTTCGTATTTTTTTAACAAATGTTGAATAAAAAACTAGAGTTCCGAACCATTTACAGAATAACTCCAAGGACCAGACTAGAAGTATATTTGCTTTGTTACACACCCACTCAATCAGCCACTCTACCATCTAACCCATAAACCCTTATGCACAGCTCAATTCGCAAAGATCAACTGCAATCTTGATTCAGCCAACAAGAACCACCAGAATAAGCCCAAATTCAGCCGACAAGCAGTAAGTTGGGTGGCAAGGAACTTAACACTTCTGTTTCACCCAAGGGAGTTAGTAAGTATATGTCACCGGATGAGATGTAACCCAAGGAAACACACTTGACACCCCTAACTGCTATATTAATTGGTTCCACTCAACCGTGGGGCGGGCGAGAACTTTACCAAGGCAGTACCTAATTTCGACAACCCCAAGTCAAGCTACTGAATAGCTGACATTCACTGGCTGGGTGGATCCGATAAGAAAGCTTCCCAGATGGTAACGGTTCACTGCACTGACACGTGTATTTATTTTTTAAAAGTCAAGCTAGGGGACCAGAATATCCATCCTCAAAAAGCCAAGCAACCTTCTTGAACGCAGGTCAATTCAGGGGATTTGGCAAAAGGGTTCTATAAGCCTGTGTTATAATATTATCATAGCCTATGTTCTAAGATTTTTGTGATGAATGCATCAAACAGGTGTTGCAGTCATATCTCATTTAGAGCAAGAATAAAGATTGGTGGCATAATTGGGAAGATTATAGCTGTTTCTTCTTTATATTTCTCTAGGGTAGCTTATGAGAGGGGCATCCATAGTACTGTGCAAGGATTAAAATGCTTAAGGCCACTATTAGGGTGGCTATTTAGAGAAATAGCTGCAAGAACTCGATAGCCTGGGGTGCTAAAGAAGTGAAGATGCTTACTCTGTAATGGCAATATCCAAGCTCATCAACTGGGTGGATTTTGAGCAAGGGAGATTATGTGTACAGTAGTTTTAAAAGCTATGGCGACAAGCGAAATGAACTCAGATTTAAACGAAATCATTTCAGATTTAAACGAAATCCAAGTCGTGCGAGATTCAGGATTCAAATAATTTAAATATTGTCAGTTAATAAATGAAATGTCAAACCAAAAACAAAATTTCACTCACCCATTATACAAAATTATATCAAACATCAAGTGGTGTAGTTCAACCCACAAATGAAATGAACTGACACAACAAGTGAAATGGATGGATGCTATTCTGGAGTATATTATAATCCAATCAGGATTCATATGAGACACCGGCAGAAGGACCAAAATGAAACAAAATCTGAGTAATCTAGAAGCGAGATTACACAAACACAAAACAAAATGAACTCACACAAGATGTGTAGTATGAGCAGCCTAAAATAGAAAAATAACAGTATAACAGCCAATCAACAGCTATCCAATTTAGGAACAGAGGCATTTTATCCATTTGCATGGCTCCAGATTTTTATGGAATGGTTTTGAGAACCTTCTGAATATGGACTTGAGATTGCAATAAAAATAATTCATTAAATTTTAAAATTTCTACTTTTAGTGATTTTATCCTAAACTTTTTACAATGGTTTTCAATAGCAACATCTTCAACTGCGCCAGCAGCCAAGCCAGCAGCAGTCAAGCCAGCTTCAATGGAGGCAAGGCTCAGAACGTGGAGGCACCCGTTTATACCCAAGCCTTTGAGGCGGGTAACAAGGAAGCTGACCTGTTACTGTCCCCTGACCCATATGGCTTTGACTTGTTTGAGAGTCACTTTGCGTCTAGTGCTGCCCCTGCTCCCACCCCCACCCCCGCACAAGCTGCCCATCAACCAACCAATCAGGAGGGCAACCTTGATTTGGAACAACTTCCCGCCATCGCCCAACCTGCCCCCCTCAGCCAATCAGGCTTTAGCTCCCGCTGCCCAGCACCCCAAATGCAGAATAATCACCGCCCAAATTCTTCAGGAAATTGTGGCACTCAACCTGCAGAGTCTGTCCTGGGATCAGATTGCTGACCAATTGCAATTTACCCGAGCTACTGTCATGCGGGAATTCAACAGCATGATGAACAGGGGGAATTGGATTGGGGCGGCCAAGAAGCCCAAGAAGGCCCAAGAGTCCCAGATAACTGAGGCATACCCAATAATGCTTGACCTCCTCCAGCAGGACCCCAAGCTTCCCTTGACCCAGGTCCAGAAGCAACTTGCTCACCATGGCATTTGGGTGTCTGAGCGCATGGTGCAGCTCTGGATGTACGGGAAGGTGGCTTCTGTACGGGTTCTTATCAATTTTGCCGGCGACCAATGGGATGGCGCTGGGATTCCCTGTATGATCCCGCCATTGAATCCACCCTGGTCCGTTGCTTGACTAGTCTGTCAGATGATGTCATTTTCATCTCCTACTACAAGCTATTGTTAGCTTTTGATGACTTTGGTGAGCAAGGAAGAGCCGCCACTCAAAAAGGAAGAAAGAAGGTCAAGAAGGAGACGTTTATTGGTGCATTTCTGGCTGTGTCAGCCAAGGGTTTTGTCTGTTATTGGACAAACCCTGATTTTGTTGATGGGTACTCTTACAGCCACATCCTCGGTGGATTGCTCAACTCCTGGGATGGCTCAAATTCCAAATACCAGGTTTTCTTGAGCCACCAGATGGAGGGAAGCTCCACTGCCCTTGAGGCCATCCAGGGACGCGGGCACCAGGCCTCAGTCTACCCTGCCGGCCATGCTGACGTCTATCTGGGAGATGTGGTCTTCTTTAACATGGGGTCCACACTACGGGAGCGCCGCCCTCAGGCTTTCAACGACCTCTATCTTGGGGTCCTTGATCACAATTTTCTCTTTGGTTGCCAAATGATGGCTGACTTGTTTGCGCAAATGGTTTTCCATGTGAACATGGGCAGCCAATCATGTAAGGATAAGCACCTTCCACCTCAGGCAACTGCCACTTACCAGCCCATTCAGCCAATGACTGATGAGGAGTACAACAAGCTGTATATGGCAGCCATCACACAAAATCCTCATGCCTCCACCCCCACCACCAACACCCCTAACCCGCAACCCCAACCCACCCAATCCCAGACCCCCAGGCCAGCACTGCCTCTACGTCTTCCTTCTCGCGTTATTCT